>CM021101.1:602542321-602626764 GCA_007115665.2 Sequoiadendron giganteum
AAATATTCTCATTGAGTTTAGGTCCATACTAATTAAAATGGACTTAATTGTCTCTTATTTTAGTTTTGTAGAGTGTACCTCTTTAAACTTTCGCACTTATTTAGGGCTCTCTTAATTAATTAAGGTTAATTTGCGTTAATTGGCCACTTTAATTCAAATCCAAGCCTAATTAATTACATTTTCCAAAGAGGAAAGCCCAACATTCATTAATTCATAAACATAACACCTCTCATTGAGATATGTGTGTCCTAGGTGAGTGACCAAGGACCTAAATTTAAATTATGTTTTTGGCAGTATTTTAATAATTTCAAATCTATATTCACATGTTGGCTTGTGTTATTTGAATTTCAATAAATTAATGTTACATATCTATAAATATAAGGTCATTTCACCAAGTTTAATATATTTTTTTTATGAGAAAGTGTGATCTAATAAATCTAGATATTTCAAGAGAATTTCAAGGCATTAAAGAGCAGATTTATTGAAGAATTATTGCAGAAATCAAGATCTAATTGTCAAATCAAAGTCTTCTTGCATCATGCATGTTATTGGAGTGAATATGTTGATGTAAATTTCATGATCCATTCAAGCATTGAAGGCATTAGTTCAAATAAAGTTTCAAGATTAAGATCCACATCCATTGAAGCCATTTAATGCAAGTTGTAGATCTACATTCCAAGGTTTATTCAAGAGTTTGGTGAGTTGTGACATTGAGTTGTTCATTCATCATTCCTTTCATGCTATTTCATTTCATTTCAAGGTTTGATTACCAAAATGGGGTTTAACCAAGGAAACCCCCATTCACCAAAAATAAACATTTTTCCTCTCTCTTTGTGTGCTATAGATTTGTAGGTTAAAGAAAAGTTGAAGATTTCAAAAGTGCAAAATTCAAAAGCTGCATTTGTTGTCACCTTTGTTGTCATCTCATTGAAACTCATATCCAATATTTATTTCTGACTATTCAATTATGAAAATTAGGAATCTAGAAGTGCAAAAAAAGGTCCATATGGCATAGAAACCATTTTTTAAAATCCCTACACAAGACCTATTCACTATAAGGTGAATGAGTCCTTAGAAAATTTTTGAAAACACCATTTTGTGAAAGGTACACAACATTCATCCCTTCCAGATCTACCAGAAAGTTTGTAGGTTCCTTCAATTTTATGCTTAATCTACTAGATCCAATTGATAGATTGCATTTTGTAGTTGATTTTATATTTTTAATCTTTCTCCCTAAAGTGTTGTTTGACTTAGACCAACATCCTAACATAAAAAGGGAAATTGCAAGAATCCTCAAAGAATTCACTCACCTAAGGGTTGAAAGTGGATTGTGACTTGGAGAGATCTCATTTCTTGAATGAAATAGAAGAATGGTTAGGTTCATTCACCCCATTTTTCCCTTTCTATTTATATTAAGTTTGGTGAAATATTCCAAATTTAGTATGAATCCCTATGTTTTTGAACCCCTTAGCCTATTGTATTCATTTCAGATGTTACAATGGAACACTTTATTTAATTTTCATAGGTTTAATATTTAAAAAAATATTTTAAGATTGGCTGTGGTCAGTAATTAAAAAAAATTATATTAAATTTTTTTGTTTTAAATCAGGTAATTTTTTTTAGGGTGGTGACACAACCACTGCCCCCTACCCACTCACCACCCCACCGTCGCCTAGGAAGTGATAGTTTTTTTTAAAAAAAATGTGTATTCAATGAGTGGTAAGATGGTGTCACCTACTTTTTAGCCCTAGGTACTTAGTGTTTGCGCCCATATAATCCATTGAGTGCTTGATGTGTTCCCAAAGCCCTAAAATAGTGTTTTTGTTTCGAAATTTCTTCACTTTTGATCTAGGAGGCTAATATTTTGAAAAAAAATAATACCAGAAACCTAGTTCTATGAATTTTCTAATAGTGTAGGTTATTTTACAAAAAAAATCTATTTGGTGATATTAATTGTTGATTGAAGTTAAATCTTATAGTTTGGTTCCCGAGCTCACAACTTTTTGCCATGATCTCCGATTTTCATGATTTTTGTGATTGGAAAGGTATTGAGGAGCTTCATGTAGTCATCCATGCACTTCTTCTTATTTTTATCCCAAGTACATTGTAATTTCAGATTTTTTCCTAGTGGGTATAATAAAGGATACTTGGATGTTTTGATAGTTGGGAGGTGTTGTATTGATCATTGTACTTCATTTCAACATCATTGTATAAATTGATCTTAGAATTTATCAATTGAGAAGTGTATTATCATTATAATCATGGGTTATGCAACTCATCCTTCTATAGTATTTATGACAAAGGAAAATTATGAATCATGGAAAAAAGGAATCATAACACATTTGAGGTGGCTTAATCTTTTGCCTCATCTAAGTTATGGACTCATTCCTTATCTAGAAACAACATATAATAAATATGTTTTGGGTAATAGAAATGATCATATAATAGGATTGATTGGTTGTATTTTTAGTGCAAGCATCTTCAAAGAGACCTAGCATAATTTTTTTAGGAATCTCATGCCTACACATAGTCGGAACTAATGTTTGGGAGAGTTTTGGAGATTCACATAAGCCTCCATTCCCAAATCATCCTTCTTAAAATTTTCTCATTCCACTTGATGATATTGACAACATATTCTATGATGATGACACCTAAGAGGAGTTTGAATGTGTATAGAACTTGAGCTTCTTGATTATCCAAAGACTTCTCCCACAACTCTTGCCTCTCCAATTGAGATCACACATTTATCTTCTATTAATGGTTAATTAAGTAATTCTAGTGATTTATTGCAATAGGTATCTATATTTGTATTCCTAATTGGGATTCCTACCTATTAGACATTATTTCTTTGTTTGTGGAGTCTCACATTTTAGATTTGGAAGATCGATTAGAGGGCTTATCTCTCCTATTTGATGATAGCTATGGATCAACTATTGTCACTTCATCTTTGTATTTGGAGCTAGTTCAAGACAAGTTTCCAATTGTTCCTAGTTTTTCATAGATTGTTACGATTGGGAATGTACCTAATTGGATTATGGTATCATCATCTAAGAACTTGGCAACACATGATAAAATTTTAGAGACAAAATATACATATATATGGATTCCACTTCCTACCAATTACTATTCAAAATGGGAAGCATTATTAAATTTTACCTAGTGTATCTTCTTCCCAAGGGTAGAAACACTACTTGTAGGCATTGGATTATGTTTTGTCTTCATACATTAGCCATATTTGTAGGAGATTGCACATTGTGGGGAGATATCTTTTCTCTCTATTTACATCTTACACAGGGGATTGATTGTATATACATGATTAATTCCATCCTCAGGGGTATCACTGATTCCTCCATACATCATCTTGCTTTATTTTTATCTCTCTTTTGGAGATTATTTTTGTTCTATTGGGTTTTCTCCTTTTCTCTATTTGTGATAAAGTACATTTACAATTGTGGATGGGTACCTAACATAGCTCAGTAACCAAGACCCATCTTCATAGTCATTTTTCGTAGTGAATAATAATCTTCTCCCTAAGTTGCACTTAAGTGGGGATTTTTTGTGAATAAATTTCATCTACCTAGTTAATTCACATACTAGGAACTCAGGGGACATATTCACATGTTAAGTTTACTTAGGATTATAAGATTCCTTCTAGAAGTCTTAGTTTTCATATCTATACTTTATATTATCCTAGGTAGTTATGATTTAGTTGTCTGATATTATAGAATTAAGACACTTGTCATGATCTTGTCTAATCCTATCTCTCCCCTTTCCTTTATAAGCAAGGATTTTCATGTACATACATATTCAACCAATATTCAATATTGCATTATTGAAGCAAGTATTCATGTCATTTTCTCTCTTATAGAAGATATTTTAATCTAAAAACTATTCTTGGGGGCACTATTGAGGAGTCACGATTAACTCCTACATTGAGTTCCTTTATACTATGATGTAGGTGATTTATATAGCCCTAACTCCCAGCATTCTTTGCATATAAGTGAAAAAATCATTGTAAGGGACCTAATTCTTGAATCCTTCATCTTGATTGTCATAGGATACTCAAATAGCTGCTAGTTATCTTTCCAATTATACCAATGGACTAGAAGGATGATTATATGTAGCCAGATCACCTTCAAGTAGGAAAATTGACTTGGTGATTTTAGAACTGCTTTTTGAACCTCTAAAGAGCTCTCTCTCATTTAGAAACAATATATTTTGGAGCTTCTATACTATCAATCTCATCACTTCTATTATCTTTGTAATACTATCATTAGTTTGTTTCTGACTCCTCTATAGATCTTAAATTAATCTATTCATTTCATCCACATCAGCCATCTTTTTTACTCTTCGGATTATTAGCTTCAATATTTCTTGAAAGAGGGTTACTAGGAAGCTATTTTCTTTCTCCCACTACAAATAAATCTTTTAATTTTCACTTAGACTTATAAAAACTTATAAACCCTTAGGCTAGGAATATCATAGACCTCATACCACTATAATATACCTCCAATAAAATGTTAATTCAAATCTTTCTTTTTTTTTTTTATCAAACTCAAATTAGAGCAAATTGGGTTTACCAAAATGAATACCAAATTATACCAAATCGAAATCATATATTGAGCAACTAAAATGGAATGACATATTTTAGATATTGTAATTGAATTACATCGATATTTTTTATATATACATCATAAAACAACAATGAAAATCTGTAGAAAAATACATCATTGAATCTCTAAACTACAAGCCAAAAGTCACACCAAAACTAGAGTAAACTCCACAAAAAATCACCCCAAACTTCATACAATTTTTTGGGGAAAAAACTACATATATGAATACTAAATTGACATCAATATATGATTCTCATAATGGAAATACCATTTGATACTTAGAAAACTATACTTTGCACTCTAGACCAAACTCCTACAATCAAATTGGAATGAAGAAAACAAACAAAAAGATTTAGGCACAATGGTCATCTTTGAATAATTTTTCACTTGGAGACCCTTGGAAAAATTGTGTGGTCTCACAACACACTCCAAGAATGTAAGAATTGGGGACCGAATTCAAAAATTATCTTCAAGAGTTACTAGCAAGCTAATTGTTCCAAGCGATAAGTATTAAAATAGGCTTGAAAAACTTTTAAAAATGTGTCATTTTGGAAGAGATGGCTATTAGGAACCGAAAAGTCAAGTTTTTGGGAAATTTAGTCCTAGGTGTATAATCGGGGTAGTTTCATTGTGAAGGTGGCACAAGATGTTGCAAATACAAGATAAAATTTTGTGCATATGAAAGAGCTAGATAAAGGTTGTTGTATTTTTTTGGTTTGTTTGGAGGACATTGAGGAATCTCAAAATGTTCTAATTGAAATTAGGTGATCAGGTTTTGGGAACCTTGGTACTAAGGTAAATGGTGCAACTATTCATCTATGTTTATGCATGTCACTTACTTTTTCTCGAGTGTATCAAATGTCTAGAAATCTGCTTTAAGTTGGTGTTTTCACAAAAGTGTAGAGCATGGTATTTTAAATTGGCAATTTGTGGGAGGGAAATAATGTTGGACTAAAATATTTTTAATGATGTTCTAGGTGATGCATTATTTTTGAAGGAAATTTCCATGTGGTATTTTACTTGTAGGAAAGATAGGTGGCGTGATGAATTTAAGGTATGCACACTCAAACAAAGGGATTACACCAAGAAAGTGTGTGGTGCACACTAGAGTAGGAAATTTGTGATTCAGAAGTGGGTGTGAAAGGAGGTTGGATAATTGGGAGCCCGAGTTCTCATGGAAGGGTAAATATGGGTGGAATTTCTTGGGAATCACTTTAATGCAATCATTTTCTGAGATAGGAAGATGGGCTCAGAGATATAGATGCGGTGAATTAAAATTTCTACATCCACTTGATCACTTTGAGTATCCGGGAAGTCTCTAAATTTTGTATGAAAAAAAAAGGGAGCTTAGCCCACTTACGATATTGGTTTTAATGCAATAATAGAGTAGAAGAAAAGGTCAAAGGTGTTGCCAACTTGTTATATAATTTTCTTGTGCCAACTCTCACTTGCCACATGCTTCTTTATGATTATCTCTTTTGGATTCTCTTTCATGTGTTCTTTTGGAACTCTTTGGTTGCCTTGTTTTTATAAAAGGTTGAGAATTGTTTATTTTTAGTAGGTTTGGAACTTGTGGATCACAAAGACTTAAAATTATTATTTTGCAAATTTTATTTATTTTTCCTTTTTTTTGTACTATTCTAGTATAAAAGCTTATATGCTCATTGAAGTTTTCTAATATCAAAGATAATGTTGAAGCTATTTCCTAGTATGAAATCTTACTTAGTTGATTGTTTGTTCCTATTGAAGAAGCCGATGTGTTGCACCAGATTTGGGTGCACACTGACACTATTTAGTGTCAAATGATCTCATGCTTCTTTAAATTCTCACTTCATTTTATGCTTAGCTAGGAAGAAAACTAGTGATGCATACAGTGGTTTACTTTGATTTGGTTTATTTCATGGTGCATGTGTGGATAATAACTAGCAAAACTTTAAATCTTAGGATCTTTAATGCTTTTATTTAGAGTAGATGTTAGATATTTCTTGAAAATTTTATAAAAATTGTGAATTCATGGAGAATTATTAAAAATCTTTCGCATTCATTAAATTATATAGAAATATATGTTAAATTTGCTAATTCTTGGTGAATAATTTGAAATCATGAAGTATTTCTTGCAAATTATTTGTGTTCATGATATTATGGAGTGATGAATGTTTAATTTGGTTAATATTTTCTATGTTCTATTAGAAACTAGTGTGTTAAGAAACCATAGACCCCTCATGGAAAAGAGTAAATTTATGCAACGAACCTTGAGTAAACCTAGCATATTAAGACCTAACATTACCGATCCTTGGGATTAACCAAGGTAGGTTCTCACATTTTTGAGAACGAGAATTTATCTACCTATTGGTGTGCATGTGTATCATCTATGTCACCAGAAGTGGTGCTAGAAGGAGGACCTCTTGTTTTTAGTTAACATTGGACTCTTGGCCATATTTTTAAGTCATAATTATGTAAAGTTAGGGTTCAAGCAAGCCTGGGATGGTGAGTAGAAGAGAGTTAGAAGTCATCCAAAAAATCCTTAATAGAAATCTCTCACCTTTAAGTTTGGTTGCTTTTGACAGGGATATAAAATGTAGAATCCATGACACAACTAGTCATAGTGACATTGATTGTAAAGTTTTCTTGACTAGGGTAAGCTTAGGTATTCATAAGGTAATCCTACTAAAAGAGGCTTCCTTAAGTGTGAAAAGATGGGAAAAAATACTAGGTTCTTTTTAGATCCTTGAAAAGAGGGTGGCCCTCATAAAAGAAAATTCTTTATTGTTTTAAAAGGAAAATAAGGTAACTTTTCTAATTCTAAATGCTATGTGGGGAAGCTAAAAATTTTGCATGAAAAGAAGTGGAATCTTGAGGGTTTAGAAATAACTGGTTGAAAGACTCAACTTGAATGAGGTAAATCTCCATGCTTCACACATGTGGATAACCATATGGATATGGAAGTAGAAAAACTAGAAGGTGTGGTAATTTCACCATGAGTTATGGATTCACAATTTAAGAGGGAAGTGACACTCAATTTTATGAAAACAATAGAGTATTAAATTTTTACTTTCTCATTTTCAAATAATCATGTAAATCATATTGAGACCTCATTTGATGAGTTAAGCATGGACGGTGGGGTTCAAGAGATAGTAGGTCATGAGTGTAGCTATGGAGGAGGAAGTGGACACATGATGAACATACCCATTCTTGAAATAGAGTTGAAGACGATTAATCCTTGTGAGTGAAGGCTGGACAAAGGTGAAGATTTAAAGCAAAAAAAAAGGTGTGTGTAGTAGATTGTAATTCAGGTTGTTTTCATACATGTTAGTTAAATCATGGGTAAGCATGCTTTTGAATCCTCATTGATTAAGTGAAAAAAAAATGAAACAATCTATTATTATGGTCAGTTGTTTGAGGAATACTTGAGTGAATTTAAAGATAAGCATGCTAAAATTTGAACTAATTGTGTAAAAGGGTTAAAATTTGTACCAGAATCCTAGGCAGTGTATGTTTTTCCCTTTTCTTTAGGTCGTAGGGTAGTGTAAAATTATTGTAATTTTCTTTAGTTTTTTTCCTACTTTTTATATTTTAGGTTAGCTCTCGTAAAACTAGTGAATTAATTAGTAGGCAAGTTTATCCCAGTTAAGCATGGTGTAATTGAACCACGCAAACCATTTCATCATGAAGTAGAAAGGTGAAATTACTTTAAAATAAACACATACATGTATAAGCAAAAATAAAAAATTAAAGCCATATTAACAAGAAAAGGAAAAAAAATCGTTATATTAAATATTAGTAATTTTGTATGTACATGGAAATATAAAACTCATCAAGAAGCTAGTGTGTAGAAATTGAAGTCTAGTTCTTCATTTAGTACTTGCCAAAAAATAGGGAATGTATCTCCTAGTCAGTAAATCTAGTGTGCCTCATCCATGAGGAGCATGTATCCTAGGTAGGTATTATCCTTGTGTTAATCAAGATCAAGAGTTTCAAGAGTAGTGGGAAAGGTTAGTAGTTGAACCATGTCTCCTTGGTTTAGGAACTTGGGGAAATATTCAATGACTAGAATTCCCATCATAGGTTGGGAAACTAACATTATGATATCTAAATTCCCTAAATAATCTAGCCACACTAGAATTATCACAAAAGTTTAAATTTTAGCCACCAAGAGTCCAATATCTAGTAGTGAAGCAATGGAGCAAGAAGCCAAGTTGGATTTTACCCTGTAGTATGACCCTGAATTCATGAAGTCTTCTCCCAGGACCAAATGTTGGGCCACCTTGGTGGATGCTGTTTTGAGGAAGAACACCTTCCCAAGTCACTAGCTAGTAATTTGAACCAAGAAGCCATTCTGTCGACAAACACTATTGAAACAAATGGGAGCATCCATGATGCTGAAAAAGAAAAAAAGTAGAGTGTAAAATGAAGAAAAGAACATCATATTTATAGAAGGTTGCAATAAATATATATTTATGGTTGAATGGAAGAGAAAATATTGGAAACACAAGTTGAAAGGGAAAATGTACATAATTTTAGAATTAAATGTTAAATCATATAAATTCTCACAAATTTGGTACATAATTGCTTAAAATGTCACACATATGAAGATCAAGGACTTGGTACATTCATAGATAGAGAATTAAATGGTTTTCTTTTTAGTTCATCTGATGAATCTATACTTGTCAGAGAATTATCTAAATGGGCACTTGAGAGGAGGAGCTAGATCAATGAGTTGGCATGCACAAGGACATCAAGAATTTCCCGACAAAGGTCTAGCAAACGACGTTGTAGCTACAAGATAAAAGTCCATGGGTATGAAAGAGCCAGATGAAGGTAGGTTATCAATTTTTTTGGTTTGATTAGAGGAAACTAAAGAAGCTCAGAGTGTTTTAATAGAAATTGGTTGACCAAGTTTAATATTAAGGCCAATATTAAATCCATTTCCATTATTTCCAATATTAAAGCCAATATTAAATCTATTTCCACTATTAAAACACTATTAATTTTTTCTAATATCAAAGCCAATATTAAAGCTATTTCTTAGTATGAAATCTTACATAGTTGATTGTTTGTTCCTATTTGAGAATTTTATGTGCTACACTAGATTTGGGTGCATATTAACAATGTTTGGTGACAAACGATCTCATATTTCTTTAAATTATCGCATCATTATATTCTTAGTTGTGAAGGAATTTTTTGATGTATAAAGTTGTTTTCTTTGATTTTTCTTATTTCATGTTGCATGCATGGATAATAACTGGGGGAGATTTCAATCATAGGATCATTAATTCTTTTCTTTAGAGTAGATGTTAAATATTTCTTGAAAATATTTTAAAAATTGTGGATTTATGGAGTATTTTTAGAAATCTTTCAGATTCATGAAAATTTAGAGAAATGTATGTTAAATTTGCTAAGTCATGGTGAACAATTTGAAGTCATGATTTTTTTTTGCAAATGATTTGTGTTCAAGATATTATGGAGTGATGAATGTTTAATTTGGTTAACCTTTTCTTTGTTCTACTAGACACTAATGTGTTAAGAAACCATAGATGCCTCATGAGAAATAGTAAATTTTTGCAACGAACCTTGAGTAAACCTAGTGTATTCAAACATGACATTCCTGAGCCTTGGGATTAACCAAAATTATATTTCAATTTAGGAGTTCTTGGTGGAACTTTCAAGAAAGGTAGGTTGTCACATTCTTTGAGAAATAATTTATTTGCCTATTGGTGTGCATGTGCATCATCCACATTAACAAGAACCACTATATTTGAGCCTCAATCCCCCTATTTTTTTAGCTCTAGATATTCATCCTTCATCATTTTACTAGCCTTTGAATAATCATCATAACCTATGAGAGAAAACAATGCTTAAAATGAAAACCCAACTCAAAAGACGGGCAACAATATATCCAACCACTTCCAACACCAACTCTGGGTGCCCAAATCCCATGCCCAAGATATGGAAACTTGAATTTGAAACGTTGTAACTCCCATCAACAAGAATAGGTCACTGTAAAGTTTGTAACTCTTGTTGCCAAGAGGAAAATCTCCAATTTTACTATTGACATGCTTCAATATAAATACATGCCCAAGTTGGTCCCAAAAATATAATTGATGATATTCGTAATTTTTTCACCCGATAATAGTTTAATTAATTTACTTTTAAAACCTAATTTTCTCAGTTCATCTATAGGTCCTAACTTGCTACTTAGGAAACCCGATTTTCTAAAAATAGTGAATGTTATTTTTAGAAATGGGGAGATGAAATCTACCCACTTAGTGAGGTACTCGGTATGTGGTGATAATGAGCTTATGGCCATTAGAAGAGGATGGGCATATTTTTACAGAAAATTGTATACCCACTATGAGAAGGGCAATATTTTGTAGCTCTTGTGATAGTGCATGGATTATGTCACCATGTTGCTAGCATGGGTGGTAGGTCTTTAAATATTTATGAGCATCATTTTCCATTGTCATCTAGTATACATAATTGGAGACCTTCTTTTACCCAATAAACTATCCAATGAATGTAAATTTTTAATTTGCATTTATTCTTCCAACCACTTCCCCTTTTCCCATGGAGATTTTTGAGGAATTCTAAAATCCCTCAAATGTCTCTTTCATCCTCATTTGGGGACAAGAATTTCCTTTTTGAGGAAATCTTCTCATCCCCCAAGGTACCTCAAAGGTACCTATCCTTCATCCACCTCATGTACTTCTCTTCCACCTCATTTCCACATGTCAAGATGTGAGGGCTTTTGAGTACTCATCTCACCATATCCGTTCATCTTATTCTTGTTGGATCAATCTCAACCATTGAATTCTCTAGAGAATTCTAATTATCCTATAAATAACCCCTCATTTCTCCCATTTTGGGGATGAAGTCTTTTGCTACCAAACTCTTGTCAATTTTCCATTTGAACTCTCATCTCATAATCATCACATCCTCATCCACTTTTCATATCATTTTGCATATTCAACATAGTTTTCCATCGAAGGAGTACACAAGACATCCAAAGATCAAGGGCCAACCAAGGAAGAAGTAGCATGAAGGTATCACAATCAACAATCAATTTGTTTATATTGCTTTCATGTTATCTATTTCTTAGGCTAATCATTGAGGTGCCCTTTTATCTTGTTATTTCCTCTTGTTGAATTATTAGTTTTTATCTAGCATCTCACATTAGGACTTGAAGTTTTAAAAGGATCACACTACCTACTCCCGTTAAGAGGTAGCCAACAATATTAGTCCAAAAAAAGAATGAATTCATAGATCCACTAGATTGATGCATCTCCATATGCATCTATTTAAAGAAGGAGGGGAAATAACCCCAAATGTGTCTTGAAGATACTCAAAAGTATCCTTAGGAAGAGCCTTAGTAAATATGTTAGCAATCAGACCCTTTATAGGTACATATTCAAGCTTCACTTCATTCTCAAAAAAATTTCTCTCAAAAAGTGATACTTAATTGATATATTCTTTGTTCTTGAATGCATCACTAGATTCTTTGAAATTTTAATTGAACTTGTATAAGAAAATAAGATAGAGATAGGATCATCATAAATTACTTTGATATCCTTCAATGTTTGTCTCATCCATAATACCAGTGCACAAAAAGATTTTATTATAATATACTCATCCTCTGCAATAGATAAAGAAATTGAATCTTCCTTATTACTTAGCCATGCCACCAATATACATCAAAGAAAGAACACACCATCACTTGTACTTTTCCTATCATCAACACATCCAGCCCAATTGGCATTTGTGTATGCACTTTATGGAAATCAATATCTTTTGGATAGCATAAGCCATAATCTAAACTACATTTTAAATATCAGAATATGCTTTTTACTATAGAAACATGTGACTCTTTAGGATCTTATTGAAATCTATCCACAATAAATATTACATGCATGATATTTGGTCTAGTAATAGTTAGATATAACAGTCTACCAACCGTAGATTTTTAATTGCTCTAGTCAGCCCTAGGTGATTCATCATCCTTCATTAATTTTTAACTAGTATCCATAGGAGTACATACCAATTTGGATTCATCCATTCCAAACTTCTTCAACATCTTTTCGACATATTTTGATTGTGAAATAAAAATTCCTTTATCCATTTGATTGATTTGTAGCCCAAGGAAGAAATTCATCTCCCCAAACATAGACATCTCAAACTCTCTATATCTCTTCTACAAATTTCTTACACATATCTTCATTCTCATTTAGCTTGTTTCTAAATACCCACTTAGTTCTAATTATATTCCTATTTTGAGGTCTAGGGACCAATTCCCAAGTCTGATTTTTCTCAATTTGTTGCAACTCTTCTTCCATTTCCTTCATCCAGTATTCATCTTTGCATGTATCAATCACTCTTTTTGGTTTAGTTCTAGAAAGTAAACACATATTTACCTTGGTTTCAATACCTTTTCTTCTTTTCAATAAACCTTTTATTTTGTCTCCAATAATTTGTTCTTCGGAATGATTTCTTTATACATACTTAGGTGTCTTAGGGGTCTTTTTCAGAGCTTCTTCCTCCTCATTTTGCATTTATTTTTCTTTATATTTTTCTCTTTCTTCTCCACAATTAGGTTCATCTAACATGTATCCATCTATAAAAACTAGATTCCATAATTCTTCATCAACCTTCAAATTTTAACTCAACAATCTTTTTTAGCCTTTTGTTGTAGCATCTGTAATATTTTTTTAGTAGAATATCCAAGGAAGATTCCTTCATCAGACATTGCATCAAATTTTTTTAAGTTTTTTTCATCTCTTCTAATATAAATTTTTCTTCCAAATACCCTAAAGTACTTGACAGTATAAATCCTCCCTTACCATAACTCATAGGGAGTCTTTTTTACGGTTAGTTTTGGCTTGAACTTTGTTAAGTATGTAAATAAAAATATGAATTGCTTCTCTCTACTAGACTTCTGGTAGTTTAGCTTCTTTCATCATATTCATTGCAACTTCAAAGAAAAAAAAAAATCCTTTCAACTTGTTCGATTTGCCTTATGTTTTGTTGGTTGTAGCTACTTTGATACTAGACATATTCTATTATGATGTTTTGATCGCTACTATTGAGCGACAACTATTATTGTGTGATGTGATTATTTGATTATTATTTCACATGCTTTAATGGTGTAACTATGTTAGTAGTTATAACATGAGATTTATTATGAGATTATGGAGTAGGATGTTAATGTTAGTCTTTGATGAGTGTATTGGCGAAGGAGATGGGTTCACATCACTCTCTTGCGAGCACTCTACGAATCTGTGATTTCTTCTTCACTATGTGTATTATATGTTGGTTATACTATATGATGTTGTTTACTTGGTTTTCAGGTTGCAGGTACTTGACATTGACTCCACTTGGTTTCACAGGTTTGAGTGTGTTGATCCAACGGTTAAGTTGAACGAGAGATAGTAGCTAGGTAACATGTGTCAAGTCTACACCCTAGCCTTACTGTGTCATCAGTCTTGTTTGTTGAGTCATGGTTTACCTTATTTGAATGTCATTTGATTTTGAAAGCTACGTGTTTATTAAATGAATTTTTAGAATAATTGCATTGGTTAAAGTGGTGTTTATTCAGAATTAAAATTAAAATTATGCTTAGAAGTTATATTTAAAGTTATTAATAAAATTTAATTTAATTAAATTTAAATTATTTAATTAATTAAATTTAATCTCAAAAGGGTTGAATTTAGTTATTAAATAATTAAAATTAATTAATTAAGTTTAATTCGGATTAAATTCAATAAAAACAATAATTGAAAGATATTTTAAATTGAAAGCGGGTTTTCAAAAATTGGAATTAAGTGGATATTTTAATTTTCAATATTGCATGCAAAATTAGATTTGGTTGTCTAAGATATTTTTGTTTGAAGAAAGAAGTGCATGTTTAATTAAGAGGAGGAGTTTTGTTGAAAATTCATTTCTGAGAGAAGATTTTGGAAGGGAAAAGCTTCTTCAATGCAGTGAAGAGTTTTTGGGAAAAAATTGCACAGAGAATTGATTTGAGGAAATTCTGTTTACATTGGTTGAGTTTTTGGATTGGTTTATTGCTTGGGTTTATTGCATGTTTGAAGAGAATTCGTGAGATCTTTGGAGGAGGCTTTGCATTAGAAATTCATCTTTTCCTGTAGCTTCAAAATCTAGGTTTTGATATGTGATTTTTGTTCTTTTTTTGTTTAAAACAAATATATATTGTTTAAGAAATTTGTTTGTTGAATTCGTTGGGTATTAGAATTTATTAATAAAAATTAGATATATATTAATCAGAAATTTGGAAGATTGTATAAATATAATGTAGGATTTAATTTTTAATTGAGGAAATTGTAGAATCATTTGTTAAATTAAATCTTAGATTGTGCAACACATGTAGATTGTTGTAGGAAATTTAATCCCTGTAGAAAATAATTAGATTTATTTTTGAAAACAAATCCTCTGTAGAAAACTTAAAATGGAGAAATCTAGATCCCTTTTAGTTTTCGTATTTTTGTATTGTTAGGAATTTGAAGGAATGGTTTTTTAAAAAAAAATCAGTTAATAAATGTCTATGAATTTAGGAAGGTTTTCTTGAAAATGGTTATTTTTATTTATTTTTCTCAATTTTACCAGTAAAATTATTCTGTGTAAATATATATATATTTATACATTATATGTATTATATTCTTGAATATATATACACATAACATATAAATATATATATTTATTATGTGGTTAAAGATTAAATTTATTTCTTTTATAAAATCGTCGTGCACGGAATCTAAATTCCATTGTTGTACGAAATTTTGGAATTCTGTGTAATGTCTTTAAATATATATATATATATTTAAATCATATTTTAAGCAACCCATCCACCGCTCTTTATTGGCAAGGGTTTGTATTTATTCTAAGTTATTTTAATGCATTGGTGGGGGAGGTTTTGAACTCCCCATCATCCCTTTTGTATGGGGGGAAGCGCTGCCCATGAGGCAGTGTGCCCACCCCATTGGGGGGATGCACTATCCCATGGGGAGTGCGGCCTCCCCAACTACCAGTGGCCATTGTACCGTATGTACAGTCGGCGGAAGTCTATGAAGTGGGCACCAACAGTACCATCCGCCCACTGTACCTTTGTCTATTGCAAATTTTAATTCACATTTAAAGTTTTTGGATTTTAATGTTATTTAATATGTAAACTTTCTATAATTTGTTTAATATAAATAGTATATATATTTTTTAATATTATATATTAATATATAATATTTAATATATATATATATTTATATTTTAGAAAATGGATTTTTAAGTTTGGATTTTATACAGAAATAATCAGTTTCATATTCTAGTTATTTTTAGAAAAATAGAGGTTTTATAATCAATGCTTAATGTAGGTTTATTTTTAAATATAGTTTTGTATTTAAATAAAATGTGTATTTAAATATATAAGGTATGTTGCATATATATTCAAAATGTATATATTTAATATTCTGTTTTAGGCATATGGTTGCATACAAAGTATTTAGATAGCAATCTATTCTGAAATGAATAGTGTGCATGGTTAGATAAGATTGAGAAAAATATTTTTTTTAATGGAAGGAATTTATATGTTTTAATGAAAATTTAGATGGTTATTGTTTTAATTTCTACAATATGCATTAAATAGGGAAATGGATTTAAGATATCTGAATATAGTGTATTTCCTTGCCAGTGCATTTTGATATTAAAACTCCTTGTGTTGATTATTTTGGGAAAGGGTGATTTGTGTATAAATTGTAAAGTCTTCCAGAGGTTATGGGTTGATTCTTTGTTAAGTCAATCATTTGTTTTCCCTTGGGTAGTGCTTAATGTGGTTGTTTCCTCCAAAGTTTTTGGAATGGGTTCACTTGACTATTGCCTCCTAGAATAGGAGATATTGCATTGTTTAGTTCTGTAGCACTTGTGATACCCTTGGAGTCTAGTTTTGTATAGCATGTTATCTAGTAGAAGAATGGATTTTGTTAGGGGTTGGAGCCCAAAGAGGTAAATCGGGTAACCTTTCGAAGTGATTTAAACAAGTGAAAACTAAAGTAATGTACTTAGATGATTAAGATGCATTTCACATTAATCAAGATAATTTAACCTCACTCATAGACACAAGGGCTTATTTAGACTTGGGGTGAGTGAGAAGGCCTAGAATGACAAGGTCAACTATCTTGTCCTTACAAGAGGTAGTTGATTCCGCATGAGTGAGTATGAGGGTTGGGATTTGGTTGAGGTCACCTAGATTACTGAAGCTTATAAAGAATGCCTAGAGGAGATCTCATGACAAACCATGTGATGACACTCTGTCTAGGATAACATTGGGTTTTGTGTGTTGTGTGCATGATTATTTATCGTACTTGATTAATATTATGTCTAGAAGCAATGTGAACATGTTAGTGTTAGACTTATATTGAGCATGTGTTTTGTTGAGCCAGTATGTGTCAGTATGAGTCTGTCTTTGGTTAGAGGTAGTAGAACCTTGTCCATGTTATGTGGTTACTATCTCCTAGCATGGGGGGTGGGCCTTCGAGTACCACTTGGTTGGGTGGAACATGCACCATAAACCGTTGGGTCCCTCGTGATCTTCAGTACTTGGTGGCGAGACATCCAATTGGATAGCTCGTGGTTCTTATTATGTTTCTTGCATTGTTGTATATCCTATTGTAATAATTTTTATACCCCTCTTGTATCTATGAGGTGGAATTTTGTAATTGTAACACATATGTATTTTTACCTCATTCTAGGAATGAAAGATGTAACCAATTGTTCAAGTAATGAATTTATGTTATGGATGTTTACCTTCTTATCTATTGATGTGTATGTGTGTTGAATTAATGTTACTACATGAGTACTTAATTGCAATGAATTATAAATGATGTTTTTTAATTGGGTTTAAGTAATCTCGATTACGTAGCCTTAGGGGATGTTATCAATTGTAGATGAACATGTATGGTTGATTCACTTTAATTAAAAAAAAAGTAGTACACTTTTATTATGAATTGAAACTTCCTCTAGGGTTGTGTGGCGGGGCATTACACAACTACTCCATTCTATTGAGGATTTGTAGGGGAAGACAAGTGCCTCTTTATTCCATGATCTTCATAAAACATGTTAAACTCATTAGAGGTGAATTTTGCACCTCTAACAGACCTTAAACATTTTATCTTCAAATCCATTTCATTCTCAACCATAGCTTTAAATGCTTTGAATCTATCCAAGGCTTCATATTTTTCTCTAAGAATAGTAAACCATTGTAATGTCGTAAAATTGCACCCCTTGCAATTTCACATACATTCTTGCATTAACTTGAATATCCTCTCCCCTAGCATTTGTGTAGGCTCATTTTAGACCTTGCATCAACATTTTCCCCTCCCAAGATACTCAAAGACCCCCTTTCTATAGCCACCTCCATGCATCATCTTCATGTTAAACCTTTTTCTTTTCCTGTTTATGTCAATTTGTAGCATGATGTGACTAGACACTAGTGCACTGCATGAACGTCTGTGCACCGTGTGGACATCTGCACACCATGCTATCATCCTATGGAATTTCAATGTTCAAATGACCACTTTAGAACATATTTTCTAGTCTTCAAAAAAAAATTTTAGTGGTAACAACTCGAGATGCCTTATAATGGCTCAAGAAGCTTCTTTTCCCTCTTTAAAAGCTATCTTTTCAACTCATTTGATCTTCTTTTTATTTTTCTTAGCTTCTATCTTGGAAATTCTCCCATATTTCTTATGCTATCTTTCTTGTATGGCTCCCTATATCTTGCTACAATATATTCAAGCACTCAAGATTTTATAGAACTCTTGCATTCTCACATCACTCTCTACAACATTCTTGGCTCTTGTAGCTATCTTGTTCACCCTCTTTGGCTTCCTTAATCCTTGTAGGTGATATCTCTTTTATCAAGTGCTTGCAAGAATCATGGGATTTCTCACATCCTTTTGATACATTTTCTCCTCCTTGAGTGGGGATTACTTTTATCACTCTTGCATTCATTTCATTCCTATTATCTCTATCTATCTATTTGGCTATTCATGGAGGTGGAAAAACCAAAACGTGGGTTTGACTGAGGAAAACCCCTATACAACCCCAAAATTTTCTCTCAATCTTACACATGGAGGTATTGAAGATATTGATGTATTGGATTATTATATACCTGGGTTTCTATAAAAATTGTTTGTCTATTATTCTCTTACTTTATCATTTATGGATCACTCTATTTCAATTTTGCTACATTTTGTGACTTTCCCTCATTCTAAGGTTTTTATTAATCAAAGTAGAAGTAGTTGCTTTGTGTTCTCTATGATAAACTCAATTTTTGGTTTGTACAAGATTCTAGCACTCCTCCAGGACTCTAGTGTGTTGTGATTTCATCCTCATTCCATGTTATCATCCTTTGGTCAAGACCTCATCAGTTTGTCTAAAAACCTCTATGACTTGCTCTTTTCTGATTCTAAAACTTTCACTTTGTTCCTTGAGGTAGTTGATGGTATTTCACCCCTTGGGAATATCTTAAGAATAAAATACTCATGAGTAGTGAATCCCCATTCTCTACATTTTGGTGAACCTAATGTGAACCATAATTTTTTTTTCAAAAAATTAGGAATTAATTTACCCCAACTTGATGGGGTCATAACTTTTGACTCGATGCTCAAAATTTAGAACCATTTACACCATTGGAAAGGTATCCAAGAGGAATAATTCAATCCCTAAAATATTGTTCCTTTGGAAGCCAAATTTTAGGGGTTGATGCAAGTTTTGACCCCAATTTCTACTCCAAAGACCTCTGAAAATGTAAATTACTAGAACCTAGAAAATACCAAAAAAAAATGAAAATTTTGGATTTTTGGTTTTTCTCAATTGTTAGAGTAGGCTATTGGTTAGTTTTTGGTTGTGCCAAATCTTATTCCTTCAATGTCTTCCAATGTGTTGATGTTTACTCCAGCATTACCTACTACAAAGGATACTCTTGAGATAGATGCCCCACAAGAAGATCCTAGTGAAGCACAAAATATTAAGTTTGTTCCTTCTATCTCTTCTCAAGAAAATGCATGTATTAGTGATGATTGGGGTTCTCTAGAGTTTACATAATCCTTCATTAGAGAAAATAAAGTCACACCAATCCACTTAGACCTTTTGAGAACATCATTCAAACCTACTATCAAAGATGGTCATTTTTCTATAGCACAGGGTAATGTGAACAACAATTGCAATGTCCTTGATGACAATCCTTCTTCTGAGGAAGATGACCACACCTCTATTAAAGTGGATACTTTTGGTGGTGCTATCAAGAAGGCTAATGGTGATTCCATAGAAGAGTATGATACCCATTGTTGGAATAATTCTCTTTATGAAGATCCTCCTCCTTCTCAATATTTGCAAACATGTTATGGCCCTGTCTTTAAGCTCATCTCTAAATATGGCTATGGGTGTAAAGGTTGTGGGTGTAACAAACAAGGCATTCAAGTCCATATAGAATGTGTACCTTGTAAATGTAATTTTGGGTTTGGTTTCTCAAATGAACAATCTAAATGGAAACCATGGTTGAATGTCGATGTGATTTCTAATCAACCTCATTCTCTTGAATTGATTTATCATCCATTATATTTTATCTTTGTATCTTCTTCTAGTGAGTAGTAAAAAAATTCTCCACAAGAGAAAGGGTTGAATCCTACTCATTCTTTATCTGAGAAAGAGTATCTTGTTGAGGCTTCTAAAATCCCACTTGATTACTCTTCCTTCTCCTACACATAAAAAATTTCATAAACATAATAAAGAAAAACATTATTTATGTGCATAACATCAAGTGCTTGGCCATTCCACTAGTGAATTTTGTTGGAAGTTTTTCAATATTGTCATTGATGTCACCATGTTGGTCTGGTACTAGATACCAATGTGAAGATTATACTTATCCCATCTAGTATTTTATTTGATATCTCTAGTATCTTAGTCTGGATATCTCCTCTGGTAATCTATATGGTCTGAGGATTTTGGAAAATTTTCATAATGGTTGGAAGAACATATACACGATTAGGTTTGGAATCAATTCATTAATCGTGTCTAACATGTTATGAAATAGCACAAGAGAATTATTTTTGATATGAAGATTGACAAGTTATCATCTTAGAAATATTTTTTACATCTATTAGGCTGACCTAACCAATGCATACAGTTACATTGAGTATTTATACAAGATAGCTAGAAAATTAATTGATAGGAGTGCAACGAAGCAATACGGGATAAGCAATGCGAATTCAAGAAGGAGACATAGTATGTATGAGAAAAGTGTAAACAGTGGTTGAAGATCAACAAATATTCTAGGCATCAAAGGAACTGAATCATAATATGTGGTGTATCTTTCTCAATTCAACTCTTGGCAGTTAGCCAATTTATATTTAATTTTTCTGGAGGCTCACTACCTAAAAAAAATTCTTGATTCAGGTACCATAACTCATCTATTTGATGATGCACCTTCCTTTTCTTCACATGAAAAGTGATATCGAGGAATACATATATCTTGTATGTTCTAAGTATCTTGTATGGTTCTCCTCCCCTATATGTTGGGGGAAGTGATATTTTTTTTTGGAGATGTGCATCCTCCTTAAAGGACCCCCACACTTTTGTGTATGTGCAGGATCATGATGGGCCAAACAGTTGCAATATGTAAGTGATATGATGGCCCATGTGGCTAATGACTTTTTCTACCCAAAGTTGATGAAACGAAAAGGGTTTTTAAAGGAGATTCTCAACTTTACACCAATTTAAATTATGCTTTTCTTTGAATTTAATAAATAATTATTATTTATTTTCTATTTGAATTATAACTAAAGTCCTGATTGATAGGCTGATTGAAAAACATCTATAGCTTTCAAATGATATCACATTTTTTGAATCTGAAACATGCATCACATTCTATGCTTTGCATACTATAGGATTGAAAAAATATGAATTTCATGAAGCTTTGACCAAGTTAAGGTGGTCAGACATACATTTTTTTATATAATCAAAAGTTGTAATAAAAAATTCATATTTAATTATTTACTTGGAAACAAATTACAAAAAATATGCATCACATTAGGACACAAGTCCTCTGCTTATATCTAAAATCATATAAAAAAATATTCTCAATTTATTGTGGTTAGGGTGGTCAGATAGATACCTACTTATTTTCCCATGAAATTTAAGTAGTACTGCATTGAAATTTCAAATTTTCACCAAATAGATCTTTTTACAAAAAAAACCTAGTAGTTTAGAAAATACATTCAATTTTTTGTAGATTCTATTCTTACATATTTTAAAAATAATATAGATAAATTATTTAAATTTTTACATCAAGTTGCCTAACTCTGATTTTCTGAATTTTCATGGCCACTTAAGGATTTTTTCCATGATGATCCTACACATACCCTTCTCCATGTCTTTCAAATGAAGTGTCCCTTGAATGGACCCCTTTTATTTTGAAGGGTTACCAAGGGACCCCTTTGGAAGCTTCTCCTTCAAATGAATTCATTGGCATCTAGCTTGGGGGTAGCTTGACTAGACCTATTTTATATCGTGACATCTAGCTTAGGAGAAACCCAACTAGACCTATATTTTATATGACTATCTTGTGATGTAGCTTGCAATAGACATAGGCTTCTCTGATCGGTATTTCTATGTGGGACCGAGAACTTTTAGAGCTTCTTTACATCAATCTTGCCTAACATGTTTAGTCTACATATTAACATGTTGCTTTGCAAGTATGCCTGTGAAGCTTCTTTTCAATCAACCTTGCATGAATGAGCACCTATAAGGACCAATCCGACTCACTGATGTCCCCTAAATAAGGCTTCCCTTAGGAGGGAGCACCTTGGCCACCTTCTTTGCAAATTTTGAGGACCTATAAAGCACTTTCATCTGGCAGGATCTATTCACCATTGGTTTATGGGCCTCTAGTGTAGTTTGTTTAAATCCATGGGAGAGAGTACCTATAGAGCCTTTTGTTCATCTTCCATAGGTCTATGGATCTATGACACATTTTTTTAACTCTCCTTAGTTTGAAGGACCTATGGATCCATTTCTCTTGGAATTTTCATTCCTTGATCTCTCTTAAATTATCTTCTCTCTTCACTTCTCAAATTGTATATACTAGATCGAAGATCTAAATCTTCCTCAGTTTGAGTATATTCTCTTTCTCTCTTTGATATTGGTTGCTTCCCTAAATTTTGGGCGCATTCTTCTCTTCATTTTAAAATTTTTCTATGCATTATTTCTTAATTTGGGGATGATGCATAGTACTAAGAACCTTTTATTTCAAGGTCTCTTTCACTATTTTGACTCAAATCTTATTAGTTTGTTGTGTGCTTGTGTGTGTGTTTTATATGTTCTAACCTTGTCATGTAATGGATTTTCATGCTCTAAATTTGTTGTCTTATGCAAATATTTCTTGTCTAATGTCTTCGTTTTGTAGATCTTCATCCTAGAGGCATGCTTGCTTGGTTCAAAGAGTTGATTCTTTCCTCTATAGTATCCCTTTTGCATCATAATGTTATTTATGTTTAATAGTAGACTTCCTTTAGAATGCATATTACTATAGATTCATATGCCCACTGGCGGAAAAATCTAATGTTTTAAAATTGCACCCCTTGCAATTTCACATACATTATTTCATTTTCTTTAGTGTCCAATCCCATAGCATTTGTGTAGACATATTTTAACCCCTACATCAATCGTTTCCCCTCTTAGGATTCTCAAAGACCCCTTTTATGTAGCCACATTTGTGCATCAACTTCACTTCAAACCTTGTTTTTTTCATGTTTATGCCATTTTTAGCATGATGTGTCTGGACACTAGTATGTTATGTAGACATCTTCATGCCGCACTAGCATCTTGCAACATTTCAATTCTCAAATGACCACTTTCAAGCATGTTTTCCACTTGTGACCAGTTTTTTTTTATGGTAACGACCCAAGATGCCTTGTAATGGCTCAAGAATCTTATTTTCCCTCTTTAAATAATATATCTTTTCAAGTCATTTGGTATTATATTTTTCTTGGATTTTTTCTTCAACATTCTCCAATCTTTCTCTTACTATCTTTCTTGTACAACTCCCTACAACTTTCTATAGCAACTTCAAGCTCTCAAGCTTTTACAAAAATTGCATTCTCACAACACTCTCTATAGCATTCTTGGATCTTGAAGCTATCTTTTTCTCCCTCTTTGGCTTCCTTAAGCCTTGCAAGTGATATCTCTTATATCTTGTGCTTGTGAGCGTCTTTGTATTTCTCACATCCTTGTGATATGGGTTTTCCTAATTGAGCAGGGATTTCTTTTATCACTCTTGCATTCATGTCATTACTATTATATATATCTATCTATCTGGTTATTTGTGGAGGTGGGAGCACCAAAATGGGGGTTTGACTAAGGAAAACCCTTATATAGCCCCTACATTTTCTCTTGATCTTACACATACGAGTATTGAATATATTCATGTGTTGGAGGCTTCACTAATTGGGTTGTTGTGAGAAGTTTCTATCTCTTGTTCTCTTACTTTATCATATGTGCTTCACTCTATTTTAGTTTTGCTAAATTCTAATGTTTTTAACAATCAAATTAGTAGTCACCTTACATTCTCTATGATAAACTCAGTTTCTAGTCAGTATGAGACTCCAACACACTTCTAGGACTCTAGTGTTGTTCTTTCATCCTCATTTCATGTTGTCATCCTTTAGCTAAGACCTCATCAGTTTATCCAGAAAATGTCTATGACTTTATCTTTCTAATTTTTGAAACTCACGCTTTGCTTCTTGAGGTAGTTTAGGGTAGCTCTCCCCTTGGGAATATCGAGAAAATAAAGAGAGTCATGACTAGAAAATTCACCTTCTCTACACCCATGTCATTCTACCATAATCATCATTAAAAAGCATGAAATACCTATCACCTTGAAGACTTCTCACCGTTGGAGGACTACAAATATCTATATGTATTAATTCTAGTAGTCTAGTAGCATATTTCTCTTTACTTTTAAACTACTCCTTGTTTGCATTTCAAATTGAAAATATTTTTAAAAATTGATAGTCTTTGTGATTCTTGGTATGTCTCTTATTTCATGAACTAAACTAATTCTAACCATATTCTCAAAATTCATGTGGCACATCTCCAATGCCATAACCAACCATCATTAATCTCAATCATAACGAAATATCAATTAACACCCTTGAGCTAATAGATATTTCCATCTATCCTCTTACCAACAACAATCATAGTTCAAGATCCCTTTTTAATCTCACATCCATCATCATGAAACACAAGATTATACCATTTTCTACACATTTTTCCAACACTAAAAATATTATACCTTAATACTTTAACATAGTAAAATTTATGCTTGTCATCAAACTTCTGGCTCTCTATCATTTTTGACATCCCACATCTACCTCAAGTGGTTAAGCTTTTCTCAAAGGAATCTTGCTCTAGTACAATCTATTAAATGAACAAGAAAACTAAGAGGGGGTGAATAATTTGTATCCAATTAAAACATAAAAACATATAAAGTAATCAAATCCACATGCATTCAATTAACCCTTAAAATATTTAAGCATGAAATAAATATAACAAAAATTGTGACACGATACACATGAGAACACTAGATTTACATGGAAAACCCAATGAGGGAAATACCACAGTGAGTATTAGCTCACAATATAAGTAATTTCAAAACTAGTACAAAGGCTCACTACCAAAACAAGATTTATTTTCCACAAAGGCTCACAACTATGGTCACTACCACAAAAGGAAAATAAGATAGAAGAGAAATGTTACACAAAGAACAAATTCTCATTGCAATAGAAAATCCACCACAATATCTCCAACACCTTCCTAGTATTATTTGAATGATTTTAGACACATTAAACTCATTTCATTCAAAATACAACACTTTGAAGTTCACACTACTCTTCTCAATCTCACACTCTACCCTTTAGCAATTTGCATCACTTGCATCACACACCTCTATCCTTTCTATCTTATCAACCATCAATATCTCAACTCATACTTATACTATCCTCAACCTTGAAAACCTTCTCCAAGGTCGGTGCTAAACATTCCCACAGTGGATAGGAAATAAATTGGACTAGAAAAAAAATTAATTGGGACCCAAAATAGCTTTCATATTCCATCATACACATCCATCAATACTTGAACATATTTGAATGTAGTGTAAACACCTGGTTGACTGTTACCTATGAAAAACATTAATTTTTGAATTACATGATTTTTTTGAAAAATAAAAAACTTATGGAAAATAAATTTAATCCAAACATGATCCAAGAAGATCATGGAAACCAACAAAATCCTCCAAAACAATTCACTCCTTTAGAATTTACACAACTAGTACACTCAGACTACATTGCCAAACACTACAACTCTATAATCCAACTTTCAAAGTACCAAACCATAAATCTTCTTGACATAGGAAAGATAACAACAACATCAAATCTACCTCAAAACCACAAGTCTTGAAGAAAAATTGTAGAGAAATTTGGATAAAATTCATTTCTCCAAGACACCTCTATAAGTGACACTACAAATCTAGTTCACACACTAGTAAACATAACCTTCTCTAAACATCAATCTAGAAGAAAAAATTATGGATATAGAAACTCTAAATATCTTTGACCAACATATCCAAACCACAAAAGTAGATCTTTAGCCTATAAGAGATGTGAAGAAAAAATATAACACCTTATACAAACCAGAACACCTCAACAAAACCGTATTTCCTTCTTTTATAAATTTTCTTAGTATCCTCAACATCTAAATCATAAATAGAAGCTTATCAAAGAAACACCACAGCTTAACATTAGCAACTTAAATAAGCACAACATAATGGAACTAATCAAAGAAACACTCTCTTCTAATCCATTCCACTACCATCATCAATGACAACATAGGCTTCTTGACATCAATGACAACACCTTCATACTTACAACTATTGGAAGAATGAAGAAGATCATATCTCTTGTTAAGAAATTTTTTTGTCATTGATGTCACCATGATATATGATTTGCAACTACAAGACTCAAGGTAACATTAATTTGGTATTTTGAACTGGTAATCCAGGACCAGCCTCTAGTATTTTGCTATGGAATCCCCTTTGGTAAATAGCTACTACTTTAGTTTTTGGGAAATGGTCTGTGATTGAGAATTGCATACATGGATAGGAACTCGTGCATATAGTTAGTTGTGGTTATAACCAGTATCATTTTATTGTTTACAATTTTTCTATTAGCTCTATTGCTAGCCAACCTATCAAGTAGTTGAAGATGTGATGGATTAAATTTTGTTTGTGTAACCCATGCTGACATGTTGTCACATGCCACACATTTGAATTATTGTTAAGAAGATATTTCAAGCTAACCCGATTGTTATTCATGCACAATCAAATATATATACAAGATGTTTTTGAAGATGTAAGCATGAGAGTTGGTGTGAGAAAATAAAAGAAAATTATATGTGAAATCAAAAAGGGCAAAGTGTGTTCTGCTGGCATGCAAAATTACTAAGCTAGAAAGGAAGTAAATTTGCACTTGAGATGTATTTTCATCAGTTCAATTCTAGCAGTTATCCATTTTTTTTACTTAATTTCTATGGGTAGTGAGGCTCCCATTTCGAATAGTGAGTCCTAGCAGTGAGCCACCCCTCTATAATATCTTATAATTGGTTATACGGGTATGTGCAGGATCATCATGGAAAAAATAGGCCCTTAAGTGGCAATAAAATTTAGAAAATCAGAGTTAGGCAAATTGATGTACAAAGTTGAATAAGTTATCTATATTATTTAATAAATATGTAAGAGTAGAATATGTAGGAAATCAAATATAGTTTCTAAACTACTAGGTTTATTTAAAAAGAAAAAAAATCTATTTGGTGAAAATTTATAATTTCAATGCAGTAGTACTTAAATTTCAAGGAAGAAATAAGAAGTAGGTGCCTATCTAACCACCCTAACCACAATAAAATGATAATATTTTTTTATAAGATTTTAGATATAAGTAGGGAACTCATGTTCCCATGTGATGCATATTTTTTTGTAATTATTTTCAAAGAAAATAGTTAATTATGATTTTTTTATTACAAATTTTTAAAAATATAAAAACTTGTATGTCTAGCCACCTTAACTTGGTCAAAAATTCATGAAATTTATTTATTTTTTAATCCTAAAGTATGCGAAGCATAGAATGTGACACATGTTTTGGATTCAAAAAATGTGATACTGTTTGAAAGTTATAGATGTTTTTCAATTAGCCTATCAATTAGGGCATAGTCATAATTCAAATAGAAAATGAATAATAATTTTTCATTAAATACAAATTAAAGCATAATTTATATTTGTGGAAAGCCGAGAATCTCCTTTAAAAAACCTTTTCGTTTCATCAATTTTGGGTAAAAAAAAAGTCGCCAACCACATGGGCCATCATATCACTTAGATATTGCCATTTTTTGGCTCATCATGATCCTACACATACCCATACTATATTGTGAGTTAATCATCATTGTTATTTTTCCCACTCTAGCTTTTCCACATAAAAATTTTGGTCTCTCTTGTGTTATGTATTTCATGTTCTTTTGATGATTCTCCTTATCTTAATTATCATATGCTTTGGATTGATTTGATGGAATTTGTTCAATAAGTTTAAGAATATACTAATTCACCCCCCTATCAGTATATTGGATATTTAAAAATTGGTATTATAGCCTAGTTACTTTGGAGAATGTTGATGCAATATTTTAATTGTAGCAGCAGTCTTATGGGGAACTTAGCTAGTGGGGGGAGTAAAAGGTGAGGAAGATAGTAGAAATGTAAAATTTACAATACAGACAATGAGTCAAAGTCTTAGAAAAATCTACTAGAGCACAGCGGAAAATGTGAAGGTCCGAACCACTAGATTGCTATTAGTTAAACCAATTTTCTCAAAAGCACTTGAACAAAAGAATACCTTCTTATTTTGCATAACATAACTTTACCATAACTTTTAGCTAACATAGAAGAGTTGAAGTAAACATGATCTGCATTTATTGAGTTATGAAAAATTATAGAAAGCTGAAGAACAGGCATTCATACAATAAACAAAGATAGCGGCATAGAACGATAACCTCATTAAATGTGTAAACAAACAAAAAGGCCAGAATTATTTGTCATAGTCTGGAGTCTTTTTATTTCAATAAAGCTATTAGAAAGGCCTTCTTCCTAGTGCTTGGGAGTTTTTGGTAAACCTAACCAACCACAAATAAAAGAAACATGACTGTATTTATCGGCCAACCCACTGCCTACAGACACACCAAAAGCAAAACAAACCACGAGCAGGGACTGACGGTCCAGATCATCTCGAGCCACCACAACAAAACATCGATTGACCAACAGCATACCAGAGAGGCCACGACATGAAATGGAAAACCATGCAGCAGCAGGAGAAAACACGTGGCACCACAACAAGAAATGCGATAGCAGGGGAGCACAAAAAGGTCTGGCGACATTTCCAAGGTAACTGGCATAGAAACAAAATCGTCATGTGTCGCTCAGATGGAGCCTAGCAGAAAGTTGAAAAGGTTCCCAACAGAAAGCCTCGAGAGAGAGCCACATGGAGAGCTCCAAGAAAAATAAAGAATGAGGTGGGCCCAACTCAGAAAACAACCAGAGTGAGCCACGCGGCATGCAAATGGAGATTGCCGAAAAGCAAAGCGAAGGAAAAATGAAAAGCTTCATGAGGGATCCAGATGGAGGGCTCTGAGGGTAGTGAGCATTTGAAAAATTAGGCACAACCGTAAAGGTAAATATAAAACTGAAAAGGCCTTGGTAGTTTTTGTTGAACAGTTTGGCGACTCATAGGGGCTTTTCGCTCGCAGAATGGAAAACCCCAAAAACTTTGGTTCATCATAAAAAATTCTCACAACCTCGAGAGGGTGGTTTGCAGATTGGTCCATACTTCGTTCAACGGTGTAGACAGAGTTTGTAGATGCTCGTGAGCTAGCCTAAGATCAATGATTTCCTTGAAGGGAAATCCACTTGCTACCTTTGTCTCCAATTCCAATTGGAAGAAGAGTTGTGCTAGCTGATGCATAATTCCCTCAATTTCTTTGGCGGTCGGAGATTGATCAAAGGTATGGAAGATAGAAATGTCTTGCTTCTTTTCCTCGATCATTGCAATGATATGCTCCACACTCGCTACTACCTGATCTACAATGAAGGGCGAAGGGAGGCCTCTCTAAGTCAAGTGGGAAAAATTTGCCCGCATGTCTCTAGTAACCTAGTTTAATCAAGCTCTGCAATCCACTACCTATTGAATGGCCTCATGCATGGATATGAGGCTACTTGTGCCTAGAGCTGCTATCGTTCGACCACTAATGTCCATGCTACTCAATGCTTCATCTGAAGTAGTATACAACTTACCCAATAAAATTCTAGCCTCTAGAACCTTGTCAAAAGTTAACTCCTGAACCTACTCTATCGATTCACTCACTGTTCCATAGAGGCTAGCCGCTTGTGCCATAAGCTTTAAGGTGGGTTGAAGAGTAAGGAACAAAGCTTTGACCTTGTCCCAGTATGATGCATGCAACTCTTAGGCAATTTCCAATGAGCTCATTGAGGTGCAAGAGGTTGGGTCTTTAGGGTAGCCAATTCTACCTCTCTAGTGCTCAAACTCACCTTTAGCTCTACCAAGTTTTTGTCCAATATGAACATCTGCTCCCTTAGAGTCAAAATATCTTTTTCCTTTTCTTCCAAGGCCAATTCAGCCTACTTAGTCTTTTGAGTTTCCAACTCCAGATTGGCACTCATTTCAGCAATTTCAGCAGTGGTGTTCTGTCGGAGCTCCCTCATTCTAGCATTTAGCAAATTAGACTCAACGTGGATTTTCTCCTCATCTGCTCAGCTCTGCTCGACCTTAGCTGGAGAGTTGGAATGATCTCTTCACTTAAATCTTGTAATTCCTTGATTTTAATTTCGAAGGCACTCCTCTCCTTTTCGAGGTGACTTATTTCATTTTCTTGGGCTTTAAACTTGTTTACCTAGATGTTGACCTTGCTTTTGAGCTCCATGATTTGATCATCCTTCTTCTTCGCTTGCCAGCTGAGCTTGAGAAAATTATTGGTCACTATTTTTTGGGTCTCCTCCATCAGCTCAACTTTATCCTCTAGTCGGCCTGCTGCAAGTCTAACCCGACAACATTCACAAAATAATCACTTGGCAGCATCTTTCCTTCCACCTTGATCACATTAGGAGTGATATTTGCAAAAATTGGGGAATTTTGACTTTCATTGAATATAGTTTGCAAGTGGGCCTCTGACTATCTGGTTGAGTCTTTCTATCTCCTTTTGTTGATCTGGTTGGCATGGACGCCCTTGTTTGCGCCAACCTACGAAAAATACTCCTCGGCGAGGATGCCCAGGCCTCCAGTAAAAGGGTACTCCTGTGGAATAGCTAGCAGAAAAGATAGTGTACTTAATGAATCAGAGGTTTTGTTGGGCCTCATGATGGTGGTAGGGGAGAACGGCAGAATAAATTGGCCACTCGAAAGGGATGATAGTGTGGTGTAGGGAAAGACTGGAGATGCACCAACCGCAGGGCTGGGCATTGGAGATAAAAATTGCTGGTCCACAAGCCCAAAGGTTACACCAAATTGCATTATAGGTAGATTATGTGAAGCGAGGGATAAAGGTGGGAAACCAGGAGGGGTGAAACTAGAGTGCCTGATAAACCCAGTGGCGGAGAGAACTGGCGCAGATGAAAAAGCAGGGGCAGACAAAGGAGAAACCAAAGACACAGATGAGTGAGAAGAGGGAGGAAAAGTTACCTGAGGCTCAAATGGAGTCGTAGACATGTCAACTGCTTCCTCCAACAACCCCTCCTCCTTTCTACTGGACTCCCCGGTTCATTGCCACTTTTCCTCTAGATATTCGTCGAGATCAACAACGACCCGCTTCCGACCGGTGGTAGTCCTTGCTTGCCTCCATGTTGATTTAGAGGAGGTAATTGGATTTGATGTTTGTGCATGTGTCTCTTCCTCTAGTGTAGGCTGCTTACCAGTATCCTTCTCATGCATCTCTTGCATTGGACTCCTGACAATGGTAGGGGGATTCTGAGTTACTTCCTCCTCCGATTCCACGATAGCCTCCTCTCCTCTATATTGTTATAGGGATGTTGAGCGGTTTAGAGACCTTTCAATGTCTGGATGTTGAATTTCCTAGATGTCATCAAATCTTTCATCGAGGGCTACCTCATCATGAACATTGCTAGTTGCTAGAATCTCCTACCGATATACCCAGAAGGCTTGCATCTTCTCAGGCATCCAACTGAACTTACTCAATTGGGTGACCAAGGAGAGGTCGATCTTTAGTTTTGGGTTGACCTTCCCCACGATGTGATAAAAATTCAGCCATGGCGGTTGACCATCCACTGTAGGAAACTATTCAAGGCTTACATATTTGCTTAAATTTCCTTCCTCGACATTTCTTCGAAGGTCCCAAAATGGCTAGGGGGAATAAGGAATTTTGATGCCAACCTCTGATAACTTATTGTCGGGGTTGTAATGCCAGGAATCCTCTATCAATACCAACCCGAGATGACCCAAATTTGAAAGTAGAATCATCGAGGTATCAATCTTTGCAGTCCTCTTCTTTACCAGTGACACGGATCCAAACATGATCAGTGGGTGCAAATAGGAAGTTAAATGTTTTCCCCCCCAGTAAACATCGTCAAGGGTACAAAGCTACCTCATTGCCTCCAGGGCTAGCACTCTATCTAACAGGTAATGGGGGAGCTAGAAGGGCTCCCGGGCGAAACCAGGTATGTGAAGTATGGTGAAATCCATGCCAAAGAACCAATCACAAGACGGTACCAACTTTCCCAACTAGGACCTTTGTCGAGGCGATATGTGTGTGGTCATATTGATGCTAGCTCTATCCAAAGCCCACAGAGTGGGGGCTATGAACACATAAAAGAATGTGTAATAATCAAAAGTCTTTGACATGATAGGGGTCCATGTCGAAACCGATTTCCTCAGACTGCTTTCATCAAAAATAGATAGGGCCATGGATCCCGCAAAGTAATCTAGGTTTTGGTGCAAAATCAAGTAAGCCAGGAAAGATGAATACCTGAAATTAGAGACGACCCCAAATTCCTACAACTGCCTCTAGATTCCATCACTAATAACCCTTGCAAAATCTAGGAGTGGAGCCTCATGATTCCTCTTCAACATGAAGCTGAGGCACATTTGATACTCGAAAACCTCTTTGTCTGAGTCCAGACCACACACCAATGCCAGAATAGAAGCGATAGAGGAAGCCCCACCTTTTAGAGGATTCCCTCGGTGGAGAACATTTTCCTACAACAACTGCATGGAGGCATTGTTCCCACCAGGCATTTCCTGTTCAGGTTCGAGTTGGAGACTCATGAGGAGCATCGGGCCAAAGTCTGCGCTGACTGCTACTTCCTTATGTGTGTGCACTATATTGAACCATTTATTAATCTTCAATGGTATGAAGATTTTGAAAGAATGGTGTTCCCCATTCTTGAGTCACCTACTGCTATGATTATTGGTCCCTCTCACTGATGATTTTGAGAATGCAAATAATCCTCATTTTGGATTTTGTCTCTCAAGCTCCTCTTTATAGCAGACATATGAAAATATTGATACTAGGCTACGTGCCCCCAAATATAATGTAAATCTTCAGCTCTATAAATATAACATATATCTTTTTAGAAATCTTAGCCCATTTACAATATTTTCCATTTGGCATTATTGCTATCATTTCATTTCATTTCTTGTACTGAGAAGATCCAAAACTTAAAGCAGGAAAGAATAATTACATATATACAAATGTACAAGACATTATGTATGTAGGATTAATAAAACCTTTTAAGATGTATTTCATTTACTAGAATACTCAGGGCGTTACCTTCCATATCCTTCAACTCAAAAGAGTTGAACTATTTAAACTAGATGATTTTGTATGGTCCTTCCCAGAGACTATCAAATTTTCCATGTTGTCTAGGCTTTTCTCCTCGCTCATTAAATTTAAGAACCAAACAACCACATTGTAACCCTTGATCTTAGGCCCTTTTGTCGAACCATTTCTTTACCACTTGTTGGCGGTTGTTCATCGCTTCTAGGGCATGTTCTCTTTTCTCTTGCACTTCAAGTAACTCAGAAAACCTCACCTCCATTGCTCCATTTTGTTCAATCTCCAGGGATTTAAGCAACTGCAGGGCGGGAATTTCCACGGCAATAGGTAGCAATGCCTCTTTCCCATACACCATCTCATAAGGAGATGTCTTCAATATCTACTTGGGCATGATTTGATCTTCCCATAGCGCTATCCGGAGGTTCCTATGCTACTCTTTCTAGTGTTCTGAGCCTATCCTTTTGATCAACCTAATGAGGTTTTTGTTACTAGAATCTGCAAGGCCATTTCCTTGGGGATAATAGTTAGAAGAGGTCTTCAGGAAAAATCCATATTTTAGTGTGAATTGGGTCATCTTTGAGCCGATAAAAGCCTTAGCATTATCAGAGATGATTGTTTTAGGCGGGCTAAATCTGGCCACCAGCTCTTCAAGGAAATTAACAATCTCCATTTCTGTCACATTTTTTAAAGGTACTGCCTCTGTCCATTTGGTAAAGTAGTCAATTGTTGTTAGTATCCATCTATGTCTAGCTGAAGAGAAAGGGTTAATCATTCTGATGAAGTCTAAACCCCATTGGGCAAAAGTTCTTCTACCACTTGTTGGGTCTCAAAAACGCTGGTTGAATGAACCACAAGAGGTTGCCACACTCTCACTACGTTTTTGTTCAACTAACAAGGCCAACCTATATGGTTGAACCCTCTACTCTTAAGGCTCTACTAGACCTAGGCGGGTGCACCTATATGAGTGACACAGATTTTGAATTATGTTTCCTACTTGATCTAACTATCCACAAATGGCCACTTGATAGTGGAAAGAATATGATCCTAATTTGGTATGAATTTTATAAGGTATGATTTAATATGTTCAATTAAGAGATGTCAAAACTAATGTAATATAAATAAGGGAGACCAATGCCTTATTGGGTAAAATGGAGTCAAGTGAAAGCTTTAAATGAATGGTTTCTATCTGGCAGGGATTCTAATTATTTGGCATATGAATTTAGTTTATAACTTGTATAAACATGCAGGGATGTAATTATAAAACTCTTGTTAATGATCCAAATGATAATTTCCAGATTACTGTGAATGACTTGAAGGAATTAACCTTTGCTTTTAAGAACCAACCAATCACATCACATGAATACAACAAATGTGTATTGATAAACTAAGAATATACTTGATATGTCAATTTAAATAACAAAGAAACATCAACCTTGGAGACAACTTGATAATATTTCAATTAATTTCAACAAATAATTGATACCAGAATAATTTCACAACATTAAATTCCATTCATCTAATCCTTCAAAATTTATACATGCATCATAGTCTCCTTGAATATCATTCTGAAAATACTTACAACAATTTTCCTATTTTTTTTAAAAAATCTCCCTCTATCCATTGGGAATTTTACAAATACTTATACATTTCATCCCAAGGGCTGTAACCCTTCAATTTTTTGGTAATGGCCGTTTACAATCTTCATAGTCAAATAAAATATTTAATTTATTGCTTTATCAGCAAATAAACTATTTTATACTATAGTTGGGCTCTTAATTTTATTTTATACCTTTCTGCCCTTTATTTTACTTTTATCTGCTCCTTATAATTTACTTAAAATATGACTGTGAGATTTCCTTTGTATTTACTGCTCTACCACGGGCTCTGACTTTTCTCCCACGGTATCATAGTATTTTGACTTTTCAATGGTCTTCTTTGTCATCGCTGATCACCATGACGGTCATCTTCATGTTTACCATGCTACCATGGTCTTTGACTTTCTTACCCATGGTATCACGGTATTTGATTGTTGCTCACTTTACATCCTTACCGCCTTACTGCGGTCTATTCATTACCTATCCACGATATCAGGGTGTAGCCGCTAACCATCCTTGCCAATTTCTTTTTGCCATCCACCATAGTCACCACAGTCTGTGTTTTAGCAGCTATGATATAGCAGTAACCGCTCACTCACTATTTTCCTCCAACCACTAACCGTTCACCATAGTCATCATCGTCACTTACCACGCTGCCGTGATCTTTGTAGCGACTGTGTGTGGTATAGCAATAACTACTACCCGTTTATCTTTGACTGTTGCTACTACCTTCATTGCTTACCATGCTACTGCAGTCTCCAGGATGACTGCCAGTGGTAGCACGGTATCCTATTCACCTACCTTCGTTCATTGATCAACCATCACTGCAACCTTTTACCATGCTACCATGGTCACTAGTTTGTCCGCCAGTGGTACCATGGTAGACTTCCTTCACTTTCTATTGACTATTCCCTTAGCCGCTACCTTACCACCCATTGCATTACCGCGGTCTATGCTTGGACCCTCCACAGTATTGTGGTATATGTCCTTGCTGCTACCTTTGCCGCTTTTTGATCGCTACCATGGCCATCGCGGTCTATGTATAGACCGCGCGCAGTAGCATGGTGTAGAAACATAACACCAGCCTGCTAACTACCACCGCCATACCATAGGCCCCTTTGTGGGAGGCCACGGTAAAGCGGTAAGGGTATGTATAGTAAAATTTAAAGGGGCGGTATGAGTTATAGATTATTTTTGGCCATTTTAAATGGCGGTAAAGCCAATTTTTTTTTATGAGAAGGTAATGAAATATAAGAAAATAGATGGGGGTAAAGTGTAGAAAGTGGTAAATGACTCTTATTGGATAGAGAATAAAAATGTAAGGCATGAGTAAATAAAATTTCCTAAGGTTTCGATGGATTTTTATGGAAAATAAATAGGATAATCCTAGGAATTTTCAAGGAGTTCTTGTGGGAAATTTTAGTTCTAACACCACTATCGGTCTTAAAGGCATAGTAGCATTATGTCTCTTTCCAACATAGAAATGACATTCCTTGCAAGATTTAATTATTGAAAATGCATCATTAAAAAGTGTTGGCCAAAAATAACCAGCACATATAATTTTAATAGTCGTGGTTCTTGCAGAAAAATGTCCTTTGATGGGGCTATTATGGTATTGATCTAATATCTTCTTGGCTTGATCCTCATTCACACATCTTAGCAGAACGTCGTTAAAATTTATTTTAAACAAGATACCCTCTAAGAGAACATAATTACTATTCTAAAGTCGATAGAAACGTCTTTTAAAAGATGGGAGATTGAATGGATACCTTCTAGTTTGCATGAAATTTATTTTATTGTCAAGCCAGTTGCTCTAAGAACTCTCTTTGTTTATCAACAAAGGTTCTAAAATCTCAAACTCTACCACTGGTTCACTATTTTCAGTGAGATACTCGCACAGTCCCTTTCCTTTAATAGTCTTGATAGGTCTAACTTCAATATCATACTCTAGGATCTTAGTGATCCAATTGGCTCTTTTTTCAGTGATTTCTCCCTCCATAATGTACTCTCGCACACTAGGATGTGGCACACAAACAATGACCTTATTGTATGATATCAAATGTTGGAATTTCTTAAGCCCCTTAACAATGGCAAAGGATTTCTTTTCCACAAAGTTATATTTCACTTCATATTCCTTTAAAGTTCATGAATAGAAGGTGATAGGGGACTCCCTTTTCTCTTCATCATTCTTCTGCATAAGCACTGTGGAAATACTATTGCCACCACCAAAAACATACATAATCAAGTCTTTCGATAGGTCCGGGTTAACCAACATGGGAGAAAAGGAAATAGCCCCCTTTATAAGCTTGAAAGCTTTTCTCGCTTCTTCCATCCATTTGAAAATCTAGTCCTTATTTAGCATTAAGGTAATGGGCCGAACAATACCTGCAAAATCTGTAATAAATCGACTAATGAATTTGACCTTACCCAAGAAAGACTGCACACCCTTCTTATTGATAGGTAATGGGAGTTCCTGGATAGCATCCACTCTTTCTGGATCAATAGCAATTCCTTCCTTAGAGACCACATATCCCAATATCTTTCCTTGGGGAACTCCAAACACACACTTCTTTGGGTTTGAAGAAATCCTGAATTCTTGGCACTTCTGGAAAACAAGCTCTAAATGATCAAAATGATCATCAGCAGATTTTGAGAATACTGTCAAGTCATCATGATAGATGAGTATAATTTTATGGATCAAATCCTTGAAGGCAATGTCCATAGTTCTCTGAAAGGTGGCTCCAGCATTCGAAAGTTCGAAAGGCATCTTGGCATATGCATACATTCTCCACTTAGTGGTGAACACTATCTTGTGTTGGTCCTCTTTCTTTACTCAAATCTGGTTGTAGCCTGAAAACCATCTAGCATTGAGAACATTTTGGAGCTAGCTACTATTTTTAGGATTACCTCCATTGAAGGTAGGGGGTAATGATCCTTTAGGGATGCTCTATTTAAGTCTTAGAAGTCCACACATAATCATATATCTCCATTTTTCTTTTGGACTAGCACCAGGTTTGACACCCAAGTGCTATGGTTGATCGGAAACACTATTCATGATGCAATCAACTTATTCAACTCCTGTGACATGAGAGATTCTATCTTTTGGTTCGCAAGTCTCTATTTGTGACAAACTGGATTTTCCCCTTCCATCAACTCAATTGTATGCTCAATCATTCTGGGATCATATCCCTTCAAATCATCATATGACCAGGCTACTACACTTGGGTATTCTTCACAAAAGTGTCTTAGATTGTCTTTATTCTTTTACGATACTTCTTTCCCGACTTTGAGCTTTTTATCTTCCCCAATATGCAAATCAGTGTAATCTCTTTTATCAACCACGAGCTTCCTTTTGTCTCTTGTCGCATCATCAAAATCAAACAGGCTCTCCAACATGACTAGGCCTCTCAGAAGCTTGTTGGATTTAAGCTAGATAATATGAACCCCATAAGCTTCAGTGATCTTTGGTTGCAATTGATTGACAAATTCTCTAGATGACCTGAGGAATGATGCAACATGAGCATCTCTATTGAACACCTACCTGTCCTAATTGTTATCAAGGATAGTAGGTCTTACAATAACCCTCACCGCATGCTTATTTCTTAATAATTCAGAGGCTGACTCAAACTGAGCCCCAATAGTCGCCATTTTTTTGGCTTTTGAATTCATCTCCCTTGGAATAGCCTGAATGTTGAATGCTTCAAATTTGTTGATCAGATCCCAGAATCTATGTCTATAGGATTGCATACGAATATTTTTAGTAGTAGAAATTCCATGGATCTGATTGACCACCATTTCTGAATCTCTGAAAACACTTATCTACTTTGCTCCGATTTTTTCTTTAAAGCTTAATCCATGGACGAGACCCTCATACTCAGCTTCATTGTTTGAACATGCAAACTGGAAATGGTAAGACCTCAAGGTCTTATCGTCGGAAGGGGATATCAAAAAAATCCCCGCTCTAGCTCCTACTCTACATCTCGCTCCATCAAAGTATAAGGTCCATATTTCTGAATACTCTTCACCTTTAGATTCTTTAGTAACCTTGGACATGATCTGTCCTTCTTCATATATAATATAGGTTGCAAGGCTAGTTGCATGGTAATTCCTGAAAGGGTTTGTATCAATGAATTCTTTTAGCAAATCTTCTTCTTTGGCTATCTAGGAACTAGTGGCTTCTTCTTCCTCAAGAAATTCAACATTATACCCCTCCTCCTGAGTGATTGAAGTATGTGCTACCTCAAAGTTAAGCAAAGCTTCATCAACAACATGCTCGAGGTGCAAAGTCTCTGACAATAGTTTCATTTTAGCTCCATGCTTGGTCCTCAGGATCAAATGTGACCAATCCAGTGGTATCCTTTGACATTCATTGTGAACTCTCGAGACAAACAAATCCTGAATAGAGGAGGGATATCAATGAGTACGGTATCCTGATTTACAGTGATACTAGGGCAAGCAAACAAGGTCATAGGCAACCCTTTGATTACCCCAATAATATCCACCTTATTTTCATCTAATTGTATGACTCCTTTATTTAGAGGTTCATAATTTAAACCTAAAGCATTAGCTACTTGCTTCGGCATGACAATAGTGCTAGAACTAGAGTCGATCATACAATTATGTAACAATTTGTCACCAATAATGAGTGTTAGAAAGAAAGGCTAAGGTTTAGGCTTACTTTCTTTTTTGGAAATGAGCTTTCCCTCTGGTTGAATTGTTGGCATCCTATCGAAGTCGGGCCTAGATACTTTCTCCTCATTAGATTGAGCAGGAACCTTCACATCCCCTTCTCTTGATAACACCTTTTTGTAGCAACACCTTTTTCTCTGGAATAGCCAAGACATCCCACAGAGAAGCATTGGTAGATGACTTCTTTAGTTGTTCTACCATGTTGAATTGTGCTTTCGGCCGATGAGTCATGATTTCTTGTTCTTTAGGCTTTGCAATCATCATTGGTTTTGCAGCTAGGGAATCTGGTTGTTTGGCAACAACAGGAGTGATCGATGGAGCCTTCGCCTTCGGTGGAAGTGGACTCGGAGAGCTAGGAATCACTGTCCTGGACTGTGGAGGGATGGGCAATAGCCCTGCCACTAGGCTGGGTGTCGGTTGTGATGATTTATTGGTAGGTAAGGCTATGAATTGCCCGATGAATCTATCCTTTGAATGTGTATTGTAGTCAAATTGCACTTAGGGTATTTTATCTATAGGGATATCATTCGAAAATGCCGACTCCTCTCCTTCCATCCAAGAAAAGAGTGCTTGGTCCCGAATGATGTCCGACTCTTGCTAGATGGACATCCCTTGCATTTGAGTGGCAAGGACTACATTGTCCATGTATTGAGAGGCATATGGTGGGTTGTTGGAAATAGATACACTGCCTTGGCTACGTTGATTTGTGATTTGTTGTTACAAATTTCCCCGCAGATAGTTTCATGGTATATGTGCATCATTTCAAGGAAAATGCCATGAATTGGCATCTTCGGCTAAATTGTTTTATCTCGCCACTAGCTCCTTATTCAAACTAGGATGAACAATTTGCATAGGTAGGGTTACTAGAACCATCTGGTTACTTGGCTAAGCTGAGGTATTCCCACACGACCTATCCTACCACTAAGTTAATTGGTACAGAGGTTTTCCACCTTGGTAATTCTAGTATGCAAGCTTTTGATAGCTATATTGTTGCTGCTTTAAGGTGGTCAATTCGTTATTCATACCCCGCATTTGTTCCCTCATTTTATTCATCTCGGCAACCATACGATTAGGTATGGGAGCTACCATTGGGGCTGAGATTAGAACACTTCTGGGATAGACATACATAGATTGGGGAGGAGCCATAGGCGTGCTAGTGGAAGGAACTTCGGCCTCTGCACCATTGCGCTTAGGTAACAATGGCATGATGGTTCTTGGTGCTAACTTTCCTGTAGTGATTAGATTATTTTCTATGGTGACAACCAATGCATAAGCATCAGGAAGAGTTTCTCCACTTAGAGCTTGTAACATCATGGAGATATCTGCATTGATCGACTTTAGGTAGAACATGAACACTAGATCCGGAGGTGGTCGGCTACCAACAGGTACTCTCTACTAGGTCAAATGGAACCTTGCATTGAAATCAGGCAAAGCTTCATGAGGCGCTTGCTTTATGTTCACTAGTTGATGGTACAATGAAGATTTGTCACCAACGTTCAAGAAACATTCATAAAAATGGGTTCTGAGTTGGTCCCAAGTAGCAATAGTACTAGCTCCCAGGGTTTTGTACTAGTTCAGCGCCTTTCCTCGAAAAGAGGCGACCAACAATCTAAGGGCTACATTTTCATTCGATACACCATGTACCAGACATACATCTGCTACATCTTACAGATGCTCCGTTGGTGTCTTTGATTCATCCCCAGAATATTTAGGGATAGCCTTTAGAGCGAAAATAGGGATAGGGGCCCATACTACAAGAGGCACAGGTGCTACTAATGGACTACCGAAGTCCCAAGCTATATAATTTCTAGCAGCCATAGGCACTAAGGGAGCAGGCAATGGTGGAGAAGGAGGAGACGGGGGAGGTGAAGGGCTACCTCAGTGACCTCTCAGATGTACAAAAACTAATGGCAGTACAAGTTGGCCAGGGATTCTTGTAGTCTGTGACCTAGTTACAGGCCAATGGCTCATACACACTTATATAAAAAAAATCAGGTTAACATGCTAGTTTGTGCTCCCACCGGGCATGCCAGAAAAAAAACTATTGATGCAATATTTTGCATGTAGCAGCAGTCTTATGGGGAAATTAGCTATTTGGGGGACATTGTGCGCTAGCTAAGTAACCTTTGGGATTTTACTGAAGTCAGCTATTCGTTTAGTGGGGGGAAGTAAAAGGTAAGGAAGATAGCATGAATGTAAAATTTACACTACAGGCGATGCGCCAAAGTCTTAAACAAATTTACCAGAGCACAATGCAAAATGCAAAGGCTCGAACCACTAGATTACTATTAGTTAAACCAATTTTCTCAAAAGCACTTGAACATAATAATACCTTCTTATTTTGGATAACATAACTTTAACATAACTTTTAGCTAACATAGAATAGTTGAAGTAAACATGGTCTGCATTCATTGAGTTATGAAAAATTACAAAAAGCTGAAGAACAGGCATTCATATAATAAAAGAAGATAGTGGCACAAAATGATAGCCTCATTAAATGCGTAAAAAAATAGAAAGACCAAAATTATTTGGCACAGTCTGGAGTCTTTTTATTTCAATAAAGCTATTAGAAAGGCCTTCTTCCTAGTGCTTGGGAGTTTTTGGTAAACCTAACCAGCCACAAATAAAAGAAACATGACTGTATTTATTGGCCAGCCCACTGTCTGTAGATATACCAAAAGAAAAACAAACCACGAGCAGGGACCGACAGTCCAGATCACCTCGAGCCACCACAACAAAACATCGATCGACCAATAGCATACCAGCGAGGCCATGACATTAAATGAAAAACCATGCATTAACAGGAGAGAACATGTGGCACCACATTGAGAAACATGGCAGTAGGGGAGCACAAAAAGGTCCAATGACATTTCCAAGGTAACTGGCATAGAAACAAAATCATCACGTGTCACTTAGACAAAGCCCGATAGAAAGTTGAAAAGGTGCCCAAGAGAAAGCCTCAAGAGAGAGCCACGTGGAGAGCTCTGAGAAAAATAAAGAATGAGGTGGGCCCAACTTAAAATAGCCAGAGTGAGCCACGCAGCACGCAAACGGAGATTGGTGAAAAGCGAAGTGAAGGAAAAGTGAAAAGCTTCATGAGGGAGCCACGTGGAGAGCTTCGAGGACAGTGAGCATTTGAAAAATAAGGCACAACCGCAAAGGTAAATATAAAACTGCAAAGGCCTTGGCAGTTTTTGTTGAATAGAGAAGTCTAATAGCTTGAGAGAAATCTTGGAGATTGAACAAATGGAGGATAATGCAGAACTCTAGATTGCCCTTGATTATCTTGACAAATCTGAAAATGAGAATAGAGACTTGAAAGAAAATCTTGATGAAGCAAATTAATGTGTCCAAAAATTGAAGGAGAAATTAATGAAATTCAATAGAAGTGAAGTGAAGAGTGCATGATTGCAAAAATGAAGGACAAGTCTCATGAATGTTCTAAGCTTGAACAAGAAGTAGTGAATTTGAGAGTAGAACTGGAAAAGGAAAAAGTTTGTGAGGATAGTTTCAAGTCAAGTTCTACCAATCTTTATGAACTAATTGTAGTGTTTGATGTTGTGGTTGTGTTTTTGATATGTGGTTTTCATTGATTTCAATACTATTAGAATTGATGTGTTGAAGGTTGTCTATGTCGCGGATATTGAGAATATTATAATAAATATGTTGAAGGTTTCCTGTGAAGCTGTGAAGTTAAGTATGGTGGAATGTTTAGTATGTTGGTATTCAAAAAAATTTCTTTCAAGGGTTTTTTTCTGAGCCTATCTAGTTTTTACTCTAGAAGTTTCAGAGGTGTGCATCAAGATTGGATTAAGTTGTGAGTTTCTATGTTCCTGTAGCTATTCTATTATTGTAGCTAGCATTCCTAGAAGAAGAGAATGTGATTCTTGTAATTTTAGTTTTTGTGTATGCTTTGGCAATGTTCATTGATGTTTCTAAATTTTGCTCTATCTTTGTTGCACATCCACATTTGTCGGTGTGCTCATGATTGAAATTTTTTCCTTTGTATGTTTGGGCTTTCATGTTCTTGGCCAGCATGGTGCTTGTAGTGTGTTGTGGATCCTTGTTGATTAATTTTTTAGTTCTTGGTATGTTCGAGGATTTTTTTTAGGTCTTCATTATGTTGTGACTGACTTTGGCTGGTGTGCATTGAGATTTTTTCATGAATTAGGCTGACAATTTGTATTCACTTATTATTTTATTTTTGGCCGACAAAGTTGGTGACGAAATTCCATGAAGAAGATATATAAGAGTGATTGTTTCTTCATTTTGAAATATATGTGATGTAGTATGTGAAGTCTATTAGTTTTTTGTGTGAATAAAGATCAAACCGTTCAATTGTAGAGCAGAGTGTGAAGAATTTTGAGTGAAGTGTGAAGAAGTATTTTTGTGCCTAACTGGAACTATCATCAGGCTTTTGACAAGGCTAATTTCTCAGTTCAACCTCTTCAAATGGATTTAATCTAAATTTTTTATGTAAGACAATGTGTCTTCTCTGAGTAGTGAGCTCTAGGTAGTGTTCTTGAATGAAAATGCATTGCTTATTCATTTTATTTATACTTTTAACAAGGTGTAACTTGTGGATTAATCTTCATCATGGCTTTTCTCCTAGCAAGGTTTCCACACAAAATTTTTGGTGTTATGTATATTTCTGATGTGTTCTTGATTCATGTTTTCACTATTATATATTATATCTAAGATTAAAGGTTAATAAGGTTAAATACATTTTAAATTTTGTGACAACTAATTCACCCCCCCCTCTCAATTGTCTATCCCTATTTTTCCAATAATTGGTATCAAATAAAGTTCCTCTAAAGAAGTTTAATAGCTTGAGGTGATCCGAGATGGCATCATACAAGAAGGATAGTCCTAGATTTGATGGAAAAAACTACTCTTTGTGGAATGCTAGAATGGAGTGTCATTTGAAGTGCATTGGTGAACCCTTCTAGAATATTACAAAGAATAGATATGTTATTCCTAATAATTGTCCCTCTACTCTTGATGAGATCAAAGAATTTGAAACAAATATCAAAGCTATAGAAGCATTATTGAGTTCTTTGATAGATTCAGAGATGAAAAATTTAATGGGTTTGAAAACAACAAATGAGATCTAGAAGAAGCTAGAAAAATTGTATGAAGGAGATGCACAAGTGAAATTTTATAAGCTATGAGTACTAAAAGGCAAGTGGGAAAACTTGAAAATGAGAAAAAGATGAAAATATTATTTCTTTCATGCAAAAGGTAAATGAACTAGTTATGGGAATTATATGTGCCCATGGAATCTTGGATGAAATAGAGATTGTAGCTAAAGTGCTCAAATAATTTCCTACTTCTTACAAAACTAAAGTTCATGCTATTGAAGAGCTCAGGATAGTAACAAATGTGACAAGAGATATGTTGATTGGTAAGCTTATTGCCTTTGAACTAAGTGAATTTGGTGAATCTACCCCTAAGAGAATATTTGCATTTAAAGCTACTATATTTGGAAGAAACCAATAGAGATATGATCCAAGAGAAATTTCCAAAAAGACATTCAAGTATGAAGATGAGATGAAAAAAATTGAAGATGAAGAAAGAGAGTTAGAAGAGCTCGAAGCATTGATTGTGAAAAGAGAAGCCAAAGGACAAGGTAAGTATAAATGAAAGTTACCTATTAAATTTTTCTCTTGCAATAAGATAGGTAATTTTGCATCAAGGTGTCCTGAAAGAGTTCCTAGGTCCAAACTAGAGAAGACTAGGTTTAAAAAGAATTTCTTTTATGCTTAAGAAGGTGTTATTGATGATGAATCTAATAAAGAAAATGGAAATGAAGATGGATGGGTATTCATTTCTATCAAGGAAAATGGTCTAGTGTCCACTAAATCTACTAATGATAAGAATTTTGAGAAAGCTCTTGCAACCAAAATTGAAGAAAAGGATGAGTGGATGATTGAGATTAGATGCTCACATCAAATGATAGGTGACAGAAACAAGTTTATGAGCTTGGAGAAATATGATGGTGGTGTTGTAATATTTGGAGACAACAATGATGGTATAATTTGTAATAGAGGCACTATTTATCTTGGTCGTAAATATAATACTGATGATGTCACTTATGTAGAAGGATTGAAGCATAATTTGTTGTGTTGGAAAAATGGTCGACAAGGTATACAATATTCAGTTCAAATATGGAAAATGTAGGATACTAGGATGTTTTGGAAATGTAATTGCTTCAGTTACAAAGACAAGAGGTAACATTTTTCACCTGAGTGCTACTAGTGAAATTTGTTCAATTTCTCAAGTTGATGTAAGCTAGTTATGAAATTGGAAGTCGTGCCATTTGAATTTGGATAAGATTGTCAAAGTAAGCTCCACTCAAGTAGTTAGAGATCTTCCTAAGCTAGTGAAGCCTACTAACACCATATGCAAGGAATTTCAAATGGGAAAGTAGACTAGAATTTATTTTCAGAGCAAACAATATCATTCTAATGGAGTACTGGAGCTAGTGCATACTGATCTATGTGGTCCCTCTAGGGTCAGAAGTCTACAAGGAGAAAGGTAATTTATGTTGAGCAACTAGATGGATTTCAACTAACTGATAAAGGAGATATGGTTTGTCGATTGAAGAAAGCACTGTATGGACTCAAGCAAGCCCCCAGAGCCTGGTATGCTAGACTGGATAAATACTTGATGAAGCTTGGATTTAATAAAGGTATTGCTAATAATAATCTATATTTTAAGATGGATTAGGATAAAGAGTTGATTATTGAAGTCTTTGTTGATGACATCATTTTTGAAGGTGATGATGACTTATGTATGAATTTTGTTGATGAAATGAAAAGTGAGTTTGAGATGTCAATGATTGGAGAGATGGAATTATTTTTGGGATTGCAAATTACTTAGTTAGACAATGGAATCTTTATATCTCAGTCCAAATATGTAAGAGAGTTAACAAAAAAGTTTGGCATGGAAGACTCAAAGCCTGTTGGTACACCCATGGTAATCGGATGCAAGTTAACACAGAATGATGATTCACCTAAGGAAAATCAAACAAGATACAAGTCAAAGATCGGTAGACTAATTTATTTGACTTAGACTAGACTAGACATCATGATTTGTGTATGAATGGTCGTTACATACCAAGTTGATCCAAAGGAATCCCATGTGATTATTGTAAAGAGAATTTTTAGATACTTGAAAGGGACAATTGATTTTTGTCTTTGGTATCCTAAAGATGATGATCTTACCTTGAGCCCCTTTATTGATGTAGATTGGGTATGAGATGTGGATGATAGGAAAATTACTATAGGTATTTCCTAATTATTAGGGAAGAAGTTGGTGTCTTGGTTAAGTAAAAAGTAGAATTCCATTTCCTTATCTTCTACTGAGATAAAATGTATTGCTACTGCAAAAAATTATACTCAAGTAATATGGATGAGGCAGATGCTAAGAGATATTAAAATTGAGTATGATGAGCCTATTGCTATATTTTTTGATAACTCAAGTGCCATAAATATTTCTAAGAATTTGGTGCTACATTCAAAGACAAAACATATATCTATCAAATATCACTTTTTGAGAGACAAAGTGAGTGACAAAGAAGTCAAACTAGAGTATGTGCCTACTAAGGAATAGATTACAAACATCTTCACTAAGTCATTACCTAAGGATAATTTTGAGTATCTAAGAGAGAAGTTAGGGGAGATTTCCCCTAATAATCAAAACTAAGATGCAAGTCTTTACATTAGTCCATGCATTGAAAGTCATATCTTGATCTAAATTGATGTTGTGGTGACTACTATTGAGAGAGAGTAGTCAGATGATTCAGATATGTGGTTCAGAGCTTGTACCTTTTCCATTTATGTCAAAGGGGGAGAAGAGTAATGTGAAAACCATTGTAAGAACAAAGGGGGAGAAGAGCAATGTGTAAAAGGGATGATTATTGAAAGAAGAGTTACTTGTGTTGATGGTATTTTTCACATCATGTATTGCCATCAATGAAAAAGTGGGAGATTTTTTGATTTTGTGGTTGTGCTTATGATATGTGGTTTTCATTAATGTCAACACTATTAGCATTGATATCTTGAAGGATGTTTATGTCGAGGATATTGAGAAAATTATTAAAAATATGTTGAAGGTTTCCTGTGAAGTTGTGAAGTTCACTGTGGTGGAAAGTTCAATATGTTGGTATTTAGAAGTTGTTCTTTAAAGGGTTTGTTTGTGAGACTATCTAGTTTATACTCCAAAATTTTTAGAGGTGCACATAAGATTGGAGCAAGTCATAATATTTTGTGCTCCTGTAGTTCATTTATAGTTGGTTTTTCTAAAAGAAGAGAACACAATTCTAGTAGTTTTAGTTGTTTTGTATGCTCCTGCGATGTTCATTGATGTCTCTAGATCATGCTCTATTTGTGTTGATTGATTTTATCATGATTGAATATTTTTCCTTTGTGTGTTCAGGTTTTCATGTTCTTGGTCGACATGGTGATTGTACTATGTTGTGGATCCTCATGAATTAATTTTTGAATGCTTAGTGCATTTGATAATGTTGTTTTAGGTCTTCATTATGTTGTGACCGACTTTGGTTGGTGCACATTGATATTTTTTCATGAATTGGGCTAACAGTTTGTATTCATTTATTCTTTTATTTTTGGTCAACAAAGTTTGTGATGTAATTCCATGAAGCAGATATATAAGAGTGATTATTTCTTATTTTTAAAATATATGTGATGTAGTATGTGAAGTGTACAAGTTTTGTGTGTGAATAAAGGTCAAATATTTTGATTATAGAGTAGAGTGTGAAGAAGTGTTTCTATGCCTAACCGAAACTATCATCAGGATTTTGAATAAGCTAATTTGTTAGTTCAACCTCTTTCGATGGATTTAATCTAGAAGTTTTATGTAAGATAGTGTGTCTTCTCTGAGTAGTGAGCATGAATGCAAGTGCATTCCTTATTCATTTTTTATATACTTTGTAAGGAAAGCGACAATGCGGAAAATGCCTTCCTAATGAAAAATCCTCAGAAGAGAAGTTAAAAAAAAACCTCATTTAAGAATTTTCATACATTTGAGATGCATATTCATAAAACAACAAGAGAGACAAAAATAAATCACACACACATAGATAGCACTAGATATACATGGGAAAACCCTTACAAGAGAAAAACCCACCACACCAAGTAAAGTAACTTTGTATTATAGTAAATCAGTTACATACATAGTTACCGACTTGACTCTTAGATGTTAGCTCACAACAGCATCCCCTTGGTCCACCTCTAATCACAAAATTTAGTTTTTTTTGCACACACTCAATGTTGCAATACTTGTAGAGCATGCTGTGAATTCTCTCTCTCTCCAACAACCATTACGGTATATTTATTTTACTTCATTGACAAGCTTCCTTCATCTCTAGTTGTGCTCATTGCCCTGCAACACACATCAGACCACCGAGCATTAAATTCAGTTATAGAGAATATACTATAGTTGCACTCTATCAACCCTTGAGTTAGAATATGCATTTAATGCAAATATATTGCTAACAAAGAATAAAAATTTTAGCTAATGATTGTTGATTTACAATAATTATGTAAACTCAACAAATGAAATCATACCATGTGTTTACATATCATTCATCCATCATATTTGACTATCACACTAGACTGTCGATTGTTCCTTGTGGTCCTTCCACCATGCCACTGCTAGCCATCCAGTAGACCCCTGAGGTATGGTGGTATACCATGCTACCAGTCTACAAGTGTAAAGCCCTCATGGTATGGCAGTACACATTACACTACTATTTCCCAACTTGAAGACACCTGTAGTATGGTGGTAGCACTTCCATACAACCAAAGGAACCTAAAGGAAAGATGGTACCCCACACTACCACCAGGGAGTCAAGAGACCCCTGCAGTATGGTGGTACCCCATGCTACCATCAAGCAATCAAGAGACCCCCACAGTATGGTAATACCCTACGCTATCGCATCTCTTCCAGAAACACCTAGTGGTATAGAGGTAAAAGCATGAACACAAAGGGGAAATTCACCAAGTCCTTAAAAGAGGTTCAAGCCAACAAGTTGAGGCACCTTTTCCAACAAGCTCCCACTTGACGAAGACTTACTGGATTACTCAAACTTAAAATTAATGAAGATCATAGGCCCCAAAGCCCATTGAACTGGTACACCACCTATACTTGTATGTGCTCATAGGATTTGTCAATGCATCAGCAACATTCTTCAGAGTATCCACCTTTTCTAGATTAACCTTTCTATCATCCACCATATCACAAACTAAATGATATTGTATATCAATGTGCTTCATCTTGGTATGGAACGTGGGATTTTTCACCAAATAAATAACACTCTAAATGTCACAACAAATTGTAATCTTCCTTGCATTAAACATGATATTTGAACATAAACACCTAAGCCAAATGACTTCTTTGCAGGCATGTGCTGTCATATACTCTGCCTCAATAGTAGATAAAGTGATTATAACCTACCACTTTCTCATCCAACTCATTGCTCCACCAAATAACATGAAGATGTATCCACTAGTGGATCTTCTTCTATCAATTTCCCCTCCCCAATTAGAATCCACATACCAATGAATTCTAAGAGATCTTTGTGACCTTGTTGAGTTTCCATGATAACATAGAGAAAACTCTGAGGTACCTTTCAAATATCTAAGAACCCTCTTCACAACATCCCAATAAGGCCTTCTTGGGTTAGCCATAAATCGACTAAGTACTACCACTTCTTGGGAAATGTTTGGCCTAGTACAGACCATTGCATACATTAAAATACAAACAACACTTTCATACAGTACTATGGTCATGTCCCCCATCTCAATAGAAGACTTTGGATAGTCTTCAACAAATATCTTCATTTCTTGCAACACTAGAACAACTAGTTTCTTGCAATCAATCATTCCAAATCTCTCAAGTATAGTATACTTAATCTATCTAAGACAAATCTTTCCACTTCCTTTATCCCTTTTTATTTCCATCCCTAGAATATACTAATAGGCAGTTGTTAGGTCCCATTACTTTAGAAGATAAAAGTCAATATGTTGACTGGGCAGTGTCCAAGGTAGTTTGTAATAGAAGTGGAAAACTCAATTATCTCCTTTATATTTTCTATTTTTTGATGTTAACTTCTAACCTAGGACCACTTAACTATCTATGGATGAACAACTTAATGTAAAGAAAACTGAAAAAAGAATTAAGCTAGAAATCATAAAATGACTAATTTGGAAAACATGATAACTAAATAAGAAAGCATGGAAACAATTAAAATAAAAAGCTTATGAACTATAGAAGTAGAAAATCTTGTGAATAAAATAGGAAAAATATAATTTGCAATGACTAACATACTATAGAAAGAAAAAACAACAAGTGCTCCAAAAATTTAGACTCTCTAACGACAGTATTAGCAACTTTTACAAGATTAACAAGTGCAAGAAACTAAACTCCTAATTATCATGCATGCAATGAAATGATAGGAAGTAAATACTCATATATTTTATCTACTCTCCCTCGAGTGTCTAGCTCATTGGTTACTATGGTTGTACTTAGGTCACATACACATCTGATTCAAAAGTTCTTTCATTAAAGATAGTTTTCATCCATAAATCTACAGCTCAAAAATTTATGTAAGTTAATCTATTTATCCATAAGTATTCAGAAAAAATATTGACAATATAACATTACTATTGTGCATTATCTTCTACTTCTGGAAATTACATCTTTATAGAAAAAATTTAACTAAGTCGTAGATTTTAGATGGTGTGGATAACCATTGAAAAATTCTATAACAGATAACAACAAACTTTTATGTCTTTAAAACCCATTACATAAACATTAAAGAGGATCAAGTTGAGCAATGAAGTCTTTGATATTAAAAACATAACATAAATTAAAAATAAAACAACTATATCCTTGGTTCATCAGCCTAAAGTTTAGGAGTAGACTTCTAGTGTATATCTTCAATCCTCACTAGAGCATGTGTTGGTTAAATGCTTCCCAACTGTTGCATGATGTTTGATTATTGTCCTACAAAATACTCAAATCAACCCATCAAATCCGTATTGGTAAAATAATTCAATAAATCATAGGAAATAAAGTTTTTACAATTTCCCTTAAAGATAAGCAATTATTTCTTCTATAGTTTAATTAATTGGTAGAGGATGCGGATTGTGCACATATGAATAGGCTTTCCTAGTATTATTATGATGATTTTATTTTTACCTCATCATTTCCTCCCCCTCCTAGTTCTTGGTAGGTCCTCCTACTCCATGGTTGTAGCCCTGCCCTCTGTTCCATTGTTTGTACCTAGCACTAACATCATACTGATCTTTTATTGTTTTATTAAAGGTTACATGTTCATGGATGAAGCCTTTATGAAAATAAACTCCCTCTTTCCATTCATTGAAAACTCTATCATTCTAATCTATGTTAATGTGGGAAGCAGGGGGTGGACTGAGCAAAAAAGGTGGTCTATACCTCATCCCTATCCAATTTGTCTTCAAGTCTTTTACGAGTTTAGCTAAAGCATCTTCTCTTTTGAAGGACCATTTAATGTTAAGCAGAGAGATGGCCTCTCTTTTCTTTAGATGAACTGGTAGTGGAGTATATATTTCTTCACAAGCATGCTAGGCTTTTTCGATTAACTTTTGTACATGTTCCATGAAATGGTTGTAGTAGAGTTGGATACTTTCATCATATCTCCCTTTCATTTTCTCATCTAATGTAAGAACTTAAAAGGCATCCTTAAAATCTGTAGGTCTACTATTAGGGGATCTTATTTGAAGGCCCATAGTTTTCTCTACTTGAGAATATTCTCTGTTGCACTCTTGCCAATGAATCTAATTTCGCATAGTGGACAAAAAAGACCTCAGTTGTACTTCTACAACAAATAGATTATTGAAGAAATCAGTATGATTTTCTAATAGAAGATCATGAACAAATAATTCACAAAGTAGATCATGATATTTAGGAGTTGATTCCACAAATATTTTAAAAAACTCCTTATCATTAGGTTCATATGGTTGATAATTATAAATTTTGAATAGATTCCATCTTAACCATTGTTCATTTAGGAACATTGAATATAGTCTTGATGGCCTTCTACAGGATAAAAAATATTTTGCTAGCTTACATGCATCCTGTTTTCCTCTATAAGCCTTATGAAATGATTCCTTTAGAAGTACCAACTCCCTTTTTAACCTATAGTTTTCAATTTGAGCATCTCTTAAGAAATAACACCTTTCTATCCATTTCATCAATAATTGAGGAATTCAGACCTAAAACCATTCAGTTACAATTGGCTTAGTCTGGATTTCCTTTGATTCCATTATTGGTTTAGCAATGCTTTCCTACAAGTCTTGTTCTAATTCAACAATTTTTCTAAGAAAGGCATTTAATTCTTCTTTCTATGTTTTTTTTCTTCCTCAAGAGCTGAAAACATAAGCATAAAATTCATTTTCAACATTTCAATTTCTTTATTTTTTTCTGAAATATCAGCATTATGAGTCCTATTTTATTGAGTGAACTTCTGAATTTGTTCACGCAATTCATGAATAAATGTATCTTTTTCTTGTACCCATAGTTTCAAACCTTGAATTTCCTAATCTCTTTTACTTATCATAGCAATGTGTACCATTGTTTCTTCTTGTTTTAGTTCAATGTGCTCCTTATTTTTGTACAATTGCTTTCTTAGCTCATTGATTTATACTCTAAGTTTTTCCAAATTTGCATTAGTATTCTTAATTTCAATAGTCTCTACAACTCTATTTACAATGGGAGATAAGTTTCCTAAAATATTATCTTCACCTTCTTGTTCCTTTTCTTGAATTTCCTCTTCAGGGCATTTTTCTACATATTCTGAATGGGAAGGAATTTCTTCAACAAAATTTTATTTTTCCAGAGACATTTCCATATCATTAGTAGGATTAGAAGTTTTTATGGGTTTTGTCTATCTCTTGGAAAAAAAAATCTTTGCACTACTTCCTACACTCTGTACTGGAGTTTCTGTGGACTCAAAGGATAATCGTTTGCTTCTCCTCAAGGGAGGAAATTTTCCTAGAAAGTGATAGATGTTTTTATTTCTCTTTTCGTCAAGGGAAATCTCATATTTGGATAGATAGTTTCAACATCCTCCATTTGATCAGGGGTTTTAAATTCTTCATTTAAAGATTTTGGTACTTATTTACTAGGGGTTGTGGGAATTTGAGCTTCTGAAGCTTGAGAATCCTCAAGAGAAATTTCTCTAGAAGGTGACAAAACTTGTTTAGATGATTCCCCTAATTCTAATTTTCTTTTAGCTGAAGACTTTTATAATTTCCATAAAAAATTATCCCACTTACTTTTAGGTTTCTTACGAAAATGATATTTGAAAATTAATTGAATTAACCTATGATGTTTTACTGGCTCTGACCCAGTCTTGTATCTTTCGATGGAGTAATTACTAGAATCATTCAAGAAGTGAGGAAAATTAACGCTGAGAGCAGGGTTTTCTTTTCCATGGCGCAAATGGATTAACATGTGGAATGTAGGACCTACCACTATAGTGAGTTGACCATCACAGGTAAAGTATTTGATAATCCAAGAAAATGTTGTTCCCCAGGATTCTAAAATAGAGGTTCATAATTGAAACCCTTTACTTTTCCCTCTAGTACTAATGACTATCATAGGTTGAGGGTCTCCCTCTCTAAGAAATAATTTAGATAATTTTTGATATGTGATCTAAGAGGTCTCTAATAATTTAATGCCTAAATTATCTAACCTAGATAGATGAGAGATAATTTTTGGATGCACCTTGAAGCACTTTCCATGAAGTATCACCTAACCATTTGAGTAGTTCTCTGCATACATGTTCACAAAATTTTCATTATATCCCTTGAACCTCTTGATGAAATATAACCAACCCACTTCCTCAAATAGACTAGAAATATTACTCAATCCTAGTAAATTTTCTGCTGAAGCTATTTCTGATTTCTTTTTTGCACCCCCCATTTTCTGTCTCTTATTTGTCACCCTATTGATGAATTCAACAATGTGAGAAACTTGTACACAACTATTTTTGAAAATATAATCAATTGTGATTATTTATTTGTCTTGCTCAGAGCTTACTGTGCAATGATGTTAATCTACATGGAGGCATGTGAAAATATTTTTGTACTAATAGTTGATCATCGAGTGGGACAAGTTACTAAATTAGGAAGGGAAAATTTATGCCAATTAATTATGCTTTATTTGAGAATAACTACTTACTTAAAGAAAAAATTGGTACTTACTTGCATTTTATGATCACTCGAAGATCTCATACCTTTACTAATTTGGCAGGATGATGCAATGGTATTAGTTGAGGTGATGATAAAGTTATTATGATATGAGTAGGAAGCTTCCAATGATAGATTCATTAATGAAGAAAAGTTGTTGTGGTGGCATCCATTTATGGTGAAAAGATGGTGGGTTATTTATTACCAGAAAATTTTTTGAAAAGGAAGGAAGGTGTATGTACCAGGTGGTGATAATCAAAGTATCACGAAATTCAAATTTAATGGAAAAAGGTGGCGGAATGAACACAGATAAGTTCTGAAGCACATTTTTGAACATGTGCTTGAAACCTATTACTAAGTTCCAGAGCACATTTAATGGCATGAGTCTGAAACATAGAAGATGAACAAGTTCCAAAGCATCGTTGAAGGATGCAATCAAAGAAACAACAAAAGAAGGGTTATGGAGCATTGTTGAAGGATGCAGTCGGAGCAACAAAAAAAGAAGGGTTTTAGAGCATTGTCAAAAGATACAACCAGAAAGAAGAAAGGTGGAAGTGGATGAATTAAAAACTTAGGAGCAGCTCTTCAACTATCACCATTCTACATGACATGATGAGTTGAGATACAAGTTCTAGAGCATCAGTCATCTAGGTTGTCAAGTTTCAGAGCACCTGGATCAGTTGTTCCAGAAGTTGTTTCCTTCTTTATGAGCAGTCCTGCAAAAATGGAGACAACAACATGTAGTGAAGTCCAAAAAAATAAAAACTAAAGAAAAATACTTTAAAACAACTAGTAAACATGCCTTTTTATTACAATTTTTAATGGTTTTTTTTTTAATGTATGATTAAGTGGACTTGGACTCTGCCTTGGCAAAGGCAATGCATTGGATTTCTCCCTACATTTCTACCAATTTTGTGAATTCTTCTTTGTTGATGGGCTTATGGTAGATGCGTAGGCAATGGTCATTGACAAAGAGAGTTCATGTGTCCCCATCAATGGGTTTCAGTTGAACTGTGCAATTTGAGAAGACTTCAGAGATTCCATATGGCCCCAGCCAATGAGTCCTGAGTTTTCCTTTGTGATCTTTATATCTGGAATCAAAAAGCAAGGCCTAGTCACCATTATGGAATTCTCTCTCTTTTCTATATTTTTCATGCTAGCTTTTCCGCTGATGTTGAACTAGTTCAGTTTGGTGGACAGTGTCTAAATGAACCTCATCCAACTCCCTTAACTATAGAACTCGTTCGACTTGGGCTCATTTTAGATCTAGACCTAACTCCATTGTTGTTCATAGAGTTTGGAGTTCAAATTCGATGGGCAGAAGGGGTTTCTTCCCAAAAATGAGCTCATAAGGATTGAATCTGGTGGTTGATTTCCATGTCGTGTTGTATGCCCAGATGAATTTAGGAAGTTTTCTAGCCCAATCTTTCCTTCCTGAAGAGACTATTTTTGTCAAGATGTTTTCTATCTCCCTATTAGTTACTTCTAATTAACCATTTTCTTATGGGTGATAGTGAGAAGACTTCTTATGCCTCACTTGAAAGTGATTTGTAAATGCGAGAAGGACCTTAGACATGAATTGTAGTCCCTGATCTATAACAATAGTTCATGGAAATCCAAACCTAAGAAAAAAATTACTATAGAGGAAATTCACAACTTGTTCCTCTCTAGAAACACGCAAGGCCTAAAATTCTTCCCAATTAGTTAGGTAATCTATGCACACAAGGATATACTCTTTCCCTTGGGAAGAAGGATCTATAGGACCACTAAAATCCAATCCCCATTTTTCAAATGGTTCAAGGATAACCTAGGGCTATAAAGGGATTTCTACAGAAGTAGTTGGCCTTCCTACCCTTTGACATTCATCAGAGCAATGAATATAATTTTTAATGTCTTTATGCATCGAAGGAAAATAATATACTATGCACAAAATTTTATGATAAGTCCTTTTTGCAGAATAATGACCCCCAAAAGGATCATCATAACAGGCCCTCAAAATACTATAATTTTCATCAACCCTAACACATCTTCTCAAGACCATATTGGGTCCACAGTGAAATTAAATCCCATCAATCCATTTAAATGGTGCACTCTCCCTTATAATTCTCCTCCTTTGTTTTTATGTGAAACCAAGTGGTATTTTAGAAGCGGCTAAATAGCTGGTAATATCAGTGAACCAAGGTGTTTTTATCGAAATGGAAAACATATTTTCATCTTGAAATTCATCTTGCATTGGTGCATAATCACCATCTTCTTGTTTAATCCAAGACAAAATTTATGCCACTATATTAAATTTTCCTAGCTTGTCAAGTATTGTGATATTGAACTCCTGAAGAAGCAATTGCCACCTCATGATTCGACCATTAACTACAGGTTTATTCACTAAATATTTAACAACTAAATGATCTATATAAACTATGACTTTATATCCTATAATGTAATGACAAAATTTCTTAATGGCATGAACCACAACCAAAAATTATTTTTCTGTAGTTGTGTAGTTCTTCTCAGCAAATGTTAGGTTCTTACTAATAAATTATATAACATATTTACCCCCATTCTCATCTTCCTACCCCAATATCACATCAATTGTGTCATCTGAAGTGTCAGCATAGATGTGGAATGAAAGTTTCCAATTTGGTCCACGCAGAACGGGAGCAGAGATAAGCTTCTCCTTTATAGTTTCAAATGATACTTGACACTTAGGTGTCCAATTAAACTCTACATCCTTTTTGAGAAGGAAACATATAGGGGCAACTATCTTACTGAAGGCTTCTATAAACCTTCAATAATAACCAACATGCCCAAGGAAACTTCTAACATCCATTTGGGTCCGAGGAGTAGTTAACTATTGAATGACCTCAATTTTCTTGGGATCAAACTTTATTCCTTCCAAGGATATATGATTTCCTAAGACTATTCCTTGTTCCACAATTATTAGAGACTTTTCATGGCTAAGGGATAGTTATTGGTATTTGCAAACTTTTAAAACTTATCCTAGTTCTGAAGGGCTTCCTCATAGGTTGAACCATAGACAATGAATTCATCCATGTAAAATTCTATACAATCATTGACAAGCTCAACAAATATAGCCAAAATGGCTCTTTGGAATGTTGCAAGAGTGTTATAGAGTCCAAAGGGAATAACACGATATGAAAATATGCCCAAGGGATAGGTAAACATTGTCTTATCTTAGTCTTCTAGTGCTACCTAAATTTGGTTGTGGCCACGAAATCCATCCAAAAGAGAGAAATATTTCCTCCTAGCCAAATTTTCCAAAACTTGGTCAACAAATGGTAAGGGAAAATAATCTCGATGGGTGGCTTTGTTGAGTTCTCCATAATTTACACATATTCTCTACTTCCCATTTTTCTTTGGCACTACAACCATAGGTGACACCCACTTACTGTGTGAGATAGGATAAATAAATCTTGCTCAAAGAAGCTTCTCAATTTATATTTTAACGAGATCTTTTAATGCAGGATTGAGTCTCCTTTGTGGCTGTCATATCGATATTATATTAGGGTCAGTATAAATGTAGTGTGTGCACACAACTGGGTGGATTCCCCTCATGTCTATGTAGTCCCAAGAAAAATATTTAGACCATTTCACCAGCACATTAAATAAACGATCCTCTTCTATCTTTGTTAGCCAACTATTGATGTTCAAGGTTTTTCTTGGCAACAACATGATTGATTTTATTCTCAGATAAGCCAAAGTGACAATATGAATTGGTCACAACAAGGTGTTGAGAGGATAGCTATGAGGTATCAGTCAATGAATTTTTTTAATATCCTCAAAGAAATATCTAGTTCTAGGAATCATATTGGCCAAAGGGCATGGAATTCCTATAGTAGTATAAGTTTGTTCCATCCCATGTACATCAATCAGTTTCCCTAGAATTTATTGAGCACCAAGCATTTCCTCATCACTTGAACCTTTGGAAAGATTCTCTATATTGCCTACTAATTCATCCTCTTGTTCTTCTTCATGTTGTTTAATGACTACCATAGCTAGTGAGGCAAAACAGTCCCTATTATTGACATCTTCTAGTTCATCAACCCAAACTTTTCTATATTCGGTGGGCTTAGCAGGAGGGTACAAAAATAAACATTTACTATCTAGGCCATGAGAAATGGTCATTCCTCATTCTCTACAATCAATTTTTTCTGCAATAGTGGCCAACCATGGTCTTCCAAGAGTTATCGGATAGCTATCTTTAGGCGTAACTGACTGGATGACCTGAAACTCAATGGGATATTTCCATCCATCTACTTTAACAAGGATTTTTTTTAATAATGCCCTTTGGAATGGCTATAGACTACTTCACCATTTGTAAGACTATAGTTGTGGGGTGTAAATCAATAAGATCTAATTTTTTGATTACATACATAGTCATTACATTAATGGCTACTCCTAAATCGACTAATACATTTGGTATTGATACTTCATGAATTATGACTATTATGAGTGGACTACCGAGGTCATCATATTTTGGAGCCATAGTCTTTCTAGACAAAAATTCAGCTAAATAGCCATCTATGTGAATGGTATTTATCTTCTTTGGTTTTCTTCCCGGGGTTTTGATACATAGTTGTTTGGTCAACAGATTTAACTTGGGAATTTATTTTATGGTTTTCAAAAAGGGAACCTCTATTTGTAGTTGTTTAATTTCCTGAATTAACACAGTCTCAGATGACAAAGTGATTTTTGTAGTGTCTTTTGAAATTGTTAGTTTCAACCGCTCCATAAATGGTGCCTAATATTTCTTCTTTGAAGAGGTGTCATTTATAAATTCAGTCAGAGACTAACCCTCCTCCTCCTCTTGAGGCAAGTCAACAACTCCTACTACTGAAGGTGAGAGTGTACGCTTTCAAAAAGAATTATGATTTGATAAAGTATTCTTTTCAGGGGTATTAGGAGTAAGCTCATCCACAATTTCTTCAATAGTAGGAGGTTGACTTGTTCAACCTGAGCAAAAGTGAACATTTCCACAATTTATTACATGAGTCTAGTGAAATTATCCTATTCATTATAATATATTGGAGTATTTTGTCGATTACTCTTCAGATTGGGAAGTGGTTATGCTGGGAGCTAAGGCTGGTTTATCTGTTCATTTTTTGGAGGATTTTGGGGAGGAGGTAACAAATTTTGTTGTTGGTTCCTACGAGGCCCAATATCGAATTGATTCTTCCATTGATTCCATTGAGGAGTAGTATGTTGTGGGTACCACTATTGTTGATTTGGGTTTGACCACAACTGAGTTCCCCATGATTGGTTCGCCCACTCAGGGGATCCCCAATAGGGAGCTCCCCAATTAGGTTGTTAAGGCAATGGTTGAGGCCACACTGGGGTCCATTGGTTATGAGCCTAATTTTTTTGAGGTTTCCATGTAGGATTTGAGTTCTATCCATAAGGAAATTTCCCTCCTTGGCGCTGATTTATGAAATTTATTTCTTCCTCAATGTGTGTAACCCTTTTCTTGGAATTTTTAAGATCACTAGGGAGCTCGCACTAGTTGGTAGGGTGATTCTTCTCACAAAGTTGACATACATTAACCTTGTCTAAAGGACACTCTCACAACAGGAGTTTATTTCAGCATCTAGGATAGTAAATAGACAAGGTCTTTGGATTACGTGTCTTAGCTTGTATTCCATCCAAAGTAGTTTTTAGTTGAAAGAGTATGTCCATTTTAAGATTGGAAATATCCTCCTAGAGATTTCCTATGTCGTTAGACCCTTTGAAGAGATTAGTTTTTTGAATTCCTCCATGGGTGCATGAGAAATTATGACATAACTTACAGATTTCATCCAAGGCCATTTGAGACACATCTCCTTTTCCCATTAAGTCAAGGCTTCACCTTTCATCCTCATAAAGTCCTTTAAGGAATATGGTTTTGATAATATCATCACTAATAGTCTCTTCGCCACATCACTTAGTCAAGAAAATAAATTTGTCTAAGTAGTCCTCCAAACTCTCATCCTCATTTTATCTCACCTTAAACAACTCCTCTTTTCTATCTCTCACCCTACAATAACTTTGGTATTTATGTAGGAAAGAATTATCCATATCCTCCCAAGACATAATGGATCCTAAAGATAATCCCATAAACCAATGCATAGTTGTATCCTTCCAAGTAGAAAGGAACAACTTCAGTTTCTGGTTATTTTTTTATGGTCATAGGTTTGACATAGGACCTTAAAGTCCAAAAGAAATTGGTCCGAATCTTCTGAGGATAAACCAAGAAAAGTTGGTAGGAAAGTTGAAGAGATGTTTTCATTATGGTATCATCATCTACATCTAGAGTAATAAGATACGTGAATGTTCGAGGTGGTTTTTGATCATTTTTATTGTGTTTGGCATTATTCTGGTTAGCCTCATCCCTATGATCACCCATGATGTTTAGAGGAACATGTTCCTCTAGGATAATTTCCTTGATGGTGGGTTGTTCTACTAGGTGGTCTTCAAGAGGATAATGGAAGGCCTTAGGTGGACCAAGCTCAAATATTTCATCAACCGAGTGATCCACTGAGCCTTGAGATTAGCTATGTATGAAGGGTACCTATTTTGGGGGGGGTTTGGTATAAATCTTCCGAGAGGGCCTCTTTTCTTGACCATGCAGAAAAGGAAGCCAAAGAGAGGATTTTTGTCCTAAAAGAGGTATTTGAGGCATCTCCTATTAACACTCAAGTGAAAAACTAGTCCTTCGCAACAACCCCAAATAGTGATAGGAATTTGTTAGGTCCCATTACTTTAGAAGATAAAAGTCAATATGTCAACTGGGAAATGTCCAAGGAAATTTGCAATAGAAGAGGAAAATTCAACTATCTCCTTTAAATTTTCTATTTTCTAATGTTAACTTCTAACATAAGGCTACTTAATTATCTACAGATGAAAAACTTAATTTAAAGAAAACTGAAAAAAACATTAAGCTAGAAAGCATAAAATGACTAACTGAGAAAACATGATAACTAAATAAGAAAGCATGGAAACAATTAAACTAAAAAGCGTATGAACTACAAAAGTAGCAAAGCTTGCGAATAAACTAGGAAACATATAATTAGCACAATAAGTAACAATTCACAATGACTAACATACTACAGAAAGAACAAACAACAAGTACTTCAGAACTTCAGACACTCTAATGATTGTATTAGAAAATTTTACAAGATTAACAAGTGCAAGAAACTAAACTCTTAATTATCATGCATGCAATGAAATGATAGGAAGAAAATACTCATCTATTTTATCTAATCTCCCTTGAGTGGCCAGATCGTTGTTTACTATGGTTGTACTCAGGTCACATACACATCTGATTCAGAAGTTCTTTTATTAAAGATAGTTTTCATGCATAACTCAGTAGCTCAAAAATTGATATAAGGTAATCTCTTTATTCATAAGTATTCAGAAAACATATTGACAACAAAACATTACTATTGTGTGTTATCTTTTGCTTCTAAAAATTGCATCTTTATAGAAAAACTTTAACTAATTCCTAGATTTCGAATGGCATGGATAACCATTGAAAAATTCTATAACAAATTACAATGAACTTTTATTTCTTTAAAACCCATTACATAAACATTAAAGAGGCTCAAGTCGAGCTGTGAAGTCTTTGATCTTAAAAACATAACAAAAATTAAAACTACAACAACTATATCCTTGGTTCATCAACCTAAATTTATAGAGAAAACTTCCATCATATATCTTCAATCCTCACTAGAGCATGTGCTAGTTAAATTATTCCCAATTGATGCATGATGTTTGATTATTTTCCTACAGAATACTTAAATCAACCTATTAAATCTATATTGGTAAAATACTTCAACAAATCAGAAGAAATAATTTTTTTTAAATTTCCCTTAAAGCTAAGCAATTATTTCTCCTAAATTTTAATTAATTGGTAGAGGATGAGGATTGTGCACATATGAATAGGATTTCCTAGTATTATTATGATGAGGTTATTTTTACCTCATTATATACCTTGTTGCACCTTGATCTTTCATTTCAAACTTTGTAGACAACTTAGTCTTAAGATCACAAATCATAGTCTTACTATTTCCTATGAACAACATATCATCCATGTACAAGGTATTAGTAAGCACACGATCACTTTCAGTTTTGTAATACACACAATGATCAGATTTTGATCTCACAAATCCCAATGATAATAGAAAGGTGTCAAAGTTTTGGTACCACATTCTAGGTGATTTTTTGAAACCATGTCGAGATTTCTTTAACTTGCAAACCAACCTTTCCTTACCTTTTTCAACAAAGTTCTCAGGTTGGGATATATACATATCTTTTTCTAGCTCTCCATGGAGAAATATTGTCTTCACATCCATCTTCTCGATCTCTAAGTCATACGTGGTTGCAAGTGACAAAATAAATTTGATAGATGTCAGCTTAGCTATAGGAGAAAATATTTATCCATAATCAATTCCCTCCGCCTAGGAATACCCTTTCATGACCAAACAAGCTTTATACTTTTCAACACTGCCATCCAAACCAATCTTATTCTTGAATACCCATTTATAGCTAATAGGCTTTCACGCTTCAAGCAAAGGTATCGAATCCTAGGTTTCATTCTTCTTCAATGATTTTATTTCTTCATTCATGGCTTCCAACCAAGAATTTTAATCAGACATATTAATCACCTCTTTCATAGTTCTAGGCTCATCAGTTCTAGTAATCAAAGCATATGCATAGTTCAAATCCAACATAGAAAATCCATACCTATTAGGTTGACGCTTTTCATGTGTAGACCTCCTAATAGGCTAAGGCTAAGGTTGTGGTTCTTATTCTTCAGAAATCTCAAAGCTTCTTGAGCTCTCCTCAGTTTCAGGTACACTATGTAGTTCCTCTTTTTTCGGAGTTTGAGGAATTTCAACTACATCATTCTTCTTTTCCTTTTTATTTGTCTCTAATTATGGATCAGCTATTGAAGGCTTCAACTCATGAAATATTACACTTATACTGTAAAAAACCTTCTTAGTAACAAGATTCTAAAGCTCGTATCATTTCACACAAACACCATAGCCAATGAAGATACATTTTACAACCTTGTTCTCCAACTATGATCTTTTCTCATTCAGCACATATGCATATGCCTCACATCCAAAGACACAAGAGGGCTTCTTACCAGACCATGCTTCCAAAGATGTTTTGTCAACAAGAGCCAAAAAAGGTGAATTATTTACAAAATAACATGTTGTAGCCACTACCTCATCCCATAACTTCTACTCTAGACCAACACCACTCAACATAATTCTCACTCTTTCCATTAACATCTTGTTTAACCTTTCAGCAACTCCATTTGTTGTGGAGTATAAGGCATAGTTTTATTCCTTTTAATCCCATGGCCTTTGTAGTACCTTTTGAAATCTACACAACAAAACTCACCACCATTATCTTTCCTCAAGCATTTGATTTTCCTTCCATTCTAATTCTCTACCAAGTTTTTAAAATCTTTAAACAAACTAAACACTTCTGATTTACTCTTAAGAAAGTATACAAATGCCCTTCTCAAATAATCATCAATAAAATAAACATAATATCTAGACTTCGACAATCAAGGAATATTCACTGAACCAAATACATCAGAATGAACATAATCCAGTACACCAGAAGATTTATGAGGACTCAAATAAAATGAAACATGATGTTACTTTCCATAAATGTAATGTTCACAAAAATCAAACTCAACGTTGTAATCAATAAGCCCTTCAAAAATACTTTTATTTTTCAAGGTTTTTAATCCTTTCTCACCTATGTGACCGAGTCTATAATGCCACAACATGGTCTTATTTTATGGGAGTTTCAACTCCAAGGAATTTGCACCCATAAGAGCTTCATTCTCCTTCTTTACATGAGAAACTTTGCTTGAATTTATAGAGACATTGTTACATTGAATAGGACATTCATCCAGCTTGTATAGATTACCTATGCATACACCCTTAGCTAGCACCATTGTGCCTCTAGTCATCTTATGACCTCCACTCATGAAAGAAACTCACACGCCAACATCATTCAACTTACTATCCAAAAGAAGGCTATGACCCAAACCTGGTATGTATAGTACATCACCTGTCCCTTTGATTCTTCCATTAGGAAATTAAATTTTGACTCTTGCATGGCCAAAAATATCTAGATTTGAATCACTTGCCAGGTACAACCTTCCACCATCATATTTTTTTGTACTTAGTGAACCAATCTCTATGAGATGTCATGTGAAAAGATATACCTAATTCAATCAACCAAACATCATCTGATGCCTAAGTTTCCAAGGCTACAATGAAGGTATCTGCATCACTTTGAGAAGAGTCATTGTCTGAAGAGTTATTTTTCTTCTTATTTTTCTCCCCCTTACAATCCTTTTGGATATAGCAAGACTTCTTGCAATTCCAACATTTCACCTTAGAATTTTTTCTGGGAGAATTTGATCTCCCTTTAGATTTGGATTTAGACTTCTTGTCCTTCTTCTTTCCTCTCTCCTATGATCTACCCTGAACAACAAGAGCCTCTTTGGCCATCTCATAAGACTTCCTCCACATTTCTTCTGATAGTAGTGAGGAAACCATGTCTTTCATCTTGAAATTAGTTGTTTTACTTCCAATAGCCATTACTAGATAGTACCAAGTGTTGGATAAGGAGCATAATAGAAGCATGTAGCGATCCTCCTCCTCTATCTTGACACCCACAAATTCCAACTGTGGAACAATCATATTAAATGAATTTAGATGGTTTGAAATGGATGCACCTTATTCCATCTTCAAGGATTACAAATTCTTCCTCAAGAATAACTTATTCACCTCAGAATTTTCTTGATCAATGTCACCAAGTTTCTTCCATAATGAAGTTGTAGTCTTCTCCTCATGGGTGTTCAGGAGTACAAAATTGGCTAGACAAAGTCTTATCAACCCTCTAGATTTTCTATTTGTGAGGTCCCAATATTCTTGTTTCATACTTTGTGGCATAGTTCCAGAAACAACAATCTAGAGGTCTCTATCCACCAACAAGTCTTCCATTTTGAGTTTCCACAACTCAAACTTACCACCATTGAATTTTTTAATTTCTACTCTACCTGATGTACTTGCCATATCAAATAGTAAACTAAGTAAATTAGTTCTTCCTTTGCAAGAATCCTACTGAAAATAATATTAGCACAAGAAACCAACCCTAATAACAAGGATAACACAACTGGACAGGATCTAATACCACTTGTAAGGAAAGTGATAGTGTGGAAAATGCCTTCCTAATGCAAACTCCTCAGAAGAAAAGTGCAAAAAAAAACTCATTTAACAATTTTCATATATTTGAGATGCACATTCACAAAACAATAGGAGAGACAAAAATAAATCACACACACACAAATAACACCAGATATATGGGTAAAGTCACTTTGTATTATAGTAAATCAATTACATACAAAGTTATAGACTTCACTCTCAGATGTTAGCTCATAGCAGCATCCCCTTGGTCGACCTCCAATCCCAGACTTTAGTTTTTTCTCTATACACTCACTATTACAATGCTTGTAAAGCATACAGTGAATTATCTCTCTCTCTCCAACAACTATTATGGTATATTTATTTTACTTCACCGACAAGCTTCCTTCATCTTAGGTTATGTTCACTGCCCTATAGCACACATCAGGCTACCCAAAATTAAATTTGGTTAGAAAGAATTTACTATATTTTCTTTTTATCAACCCTTGAGTTAGAATATGCATTTAATACAAATATATTGCTAATAAAGAATAAATCTTTCAAACAATGATTTTTTATTTACAACAGCGATGTAAAATCAACAAATGAAATCATGACACTGTCGACACATCATTTGTCCATTGCATTTGACTATCCCACTAGACTATCAGTTATTCCTTGTGGTCCTTCCACCATGCCACTGTTATCCATCTAGTAGGCCCCCGAGGTATGGTGGTATACTGTGCTACCGCTTGATAGGTGTGAAGCCCTCATGGTATGGCAGTAAACACCACACTGCTATGTCCTAGCTTGAAGACACCCATAGTATGGAAGTACCACCGCTAGACAACCAAAGGACCCTCAAGGAAATATGGTGCCCTATGCTACTTCCAAGGAGTCAAGAGACCCCCATGGTATGGTGGTACCCGGCGCTACTGCCAGGCAGTCAAGAGACCCCTGTAGTATGGAATTACCCAATGCTACCACGTCTCTCTAGTGGTATACAGGTAAAAGCATGAACACAAAGGGTAAATTTTCCAAGTCCTTAACATAGGTTCAATCCAGCAAGTTGAGGCACCTTTTCCAACATAATTTTAACAGGGTATAACTTGTGAATTAACCTCCACCATGGTTTTTCCTTAATAGTATTTCCATGTGAAAAATATTGGTGTTATGTGTGTTTCTGATGTGTTGTTGATTCATGATTTCACTGTTATTTATTAGATATGAGATTAAAGGTTAATAAGATTAAATAAGTTTTAAATTCACCCCCTCTCTCAATTGTCAATCCTTGTTTTTCCAACATGCAAAATGAAAACCCTCTAAAGAAAAAGGCGGACTGGGACTAGAAACAAGTTAAATCTCAAAAGCAGTAAATGATAAAAATACTCAAGATAAATGAAAGAGAAAAAGAAATCCAAGAAGGTAACCACCTATCAGATAACCAAATTCACAATGGTACCCATCTTTCAATGGCACTTTTCTTTTCATGCAACCAGTTTGGGCATAAGGAAACTAAATGCAGAAGTGATATGAATTAGCTCTCTGGTTCTTTCCCTAGACATTGCTATGCTTGTAATAATTTTAGACATAGAGCAAGTGAATGAAGAACATGGATGATGACCTAGTTTAATGGAGGAAGGATGGATAAATCCTTTACTAGTTCTTGATATACATGCAACAAATATGGGAATAAAGTGAATCAACACAGAACAAGGTTCAATGGAATTCAATCAAATCAAAGAAATTCCATCTGTTATAATTGCAATAAACGAGGACATATTTCAAAGGTATGCATAAGAAAAAAGGGAAAAAAATCTACTCTGGTAAAGAAGAATGAACCCAAGAAGAAGGCTGACAAAGAAGAAGTTTAGCACGAAATGAGTAAGATATGGGAAAATAAAGAAGAGTCAGGGATTACTGATGTGTTTGTACACTCATCTAGTGTAGATGATTCCTCCAGGAACTAGACCTATCATGGTCTTTGGGGGAGCTTTAGCAGAAAAATACTTTACACCCCTTGATCATGAGCATGCCAGTCCTTGGCATGAAGTGAAGTCATAAGAAATCAAAATGTAGAGGTTTTGAAAAATAAACTAGAAGAAAAGAGGCATGAATGATTGTTTGTGGAGCATATTAGGGTTTTTTTAGCACAGTTGAGAAATTTTTCCAACTTTTCAAATTTCAAGAGCATTAAATGTGAACTAGGGAATTACATTAATATATAAAGACAATCCATAAAGGCATCTTGATCATTTGTACATTTGAAAGAGGTGAAGAACAAGTTGGAGTGATCTAGAGAAAATTGAGGTGTGACTGGTACAAACTCTAGTTTCAGCTATTTGTGAAGAAAAGGGTATTTTTCAATCCTATTTTTCTATCAGCTTGTGAAAAAATCTTCTTGAATCCTTTAAAAGCTTGATAAATATAAAATTTCAACTCTTTTAGTCATAAACACAATAGAAAGACCTAGACCCTCCTACAAGAAATATTCGATGAAGGTTTTCAAGGATGACCCTTTGGGTACTTTCTCTTTGATTCCTCATGGCATCATGCCAATAGAGAATACAAGGATGTACATTAGGGTTAAGATAGAAGGATTCAATCATATCAAATTGATTGATATGTGGATAAATGAACTCACTGGAGATGATTTCTTGGTAAAACTTGAATACTCAAATCTTGTGACAAAGAATTTAGATTGCTGGGACAACTTTCCAAATTTATGCTCTGTAGTAGATTATTAGTATGTGAAACTAGTCCTCAGTAGAATGAATGATCCATTATTATGGACCCACAAGTCACACTTGATAACCAAGGAAATAATCAAAGCCATCACCAGACTCTGCGAAAGAGGACTAGTACTTGTGTTAAAAGAAGTGAAAAATGAAATGGTAACAAATCTCACTAGTGCTAGATATGACAAGAGGTCTCTTGCAACAACAACCTATCGATAATCTAGCCATGAAGTATGCATCCATAATGATTGGTCACAAAATCTACTTCACCAATAGAGAAATTTTTGTGTTTGCCACATCTATTTATACTCATTATGATATGACTGTAAATGGTGCAAATTATGATCTATGTGAGCTACTCAAACAACAACTGCTTGAAAATCTACGAATGTTACAAGAAAAGAAGTGCCTATTTAAGTTTGGTTCTCTAATTGTGTGTTTGTTATTCTATTTTCTCAAAATACTTTTGCGAAAATTTGGAATAGTGTATTGGAATCCATCCCGACTGATTACACATAAGATTTATGATCAAATGCATAGTTTGAGTGATGTGAACAACACAAAAAATGCATTGATGGTATTATTTTTTACGTTTAAGAATAATATGAATGAGAGAGATATAATTGTAATAAATATTGTTGAAAAATATAAAAAATGATATTATATTTCATGTATCTTCTGATGAGTGTATGATAGAAGTGGTTAAAACCCGGACCATCTGGATTCAACCTCTAGGTTATGAAGTCTTAGAAGATGATGCTAAAGATTATGTGCAACTCTTATTGAAGAGTCCAAAATATCAAAATGAACTCTAGATTGGAACCTATGCAGAGAAATCCATGGAAGTCCATTTGGGGTAGAGCAAAGCTACAAGGAAGAAAAATGCACTGAAAATGCTCAATAAATCTGGTTTCATAGCTAAAAATATAGCTTAAGGAAGATCCATTAAAGGATAGAAGTATGAAGATATACTTAGTATAAGGAGATCTGGTTGGACCCCTTCTTCCATACCATCTTTTGGATCAGTAGCAATGAAGATTGAGCCCAACACTGCTGATAAAGGCAAAGGCCAGACACATTCTAGACCTACTACCAGATCAAGAAAGAGGAAAAATGTCCCTCTGGTAGCTCTTGTTGAAATAAGAAAATAAAAGGCTACTAGGGAAAAGAATATGAGAATCATTGATGATCAAGAATAAGAGGAAGAAGATCAAGCTGCAAAACTAACTAGAAAAAGAAGGGTGAGTGTTTCCTCCAATGAAGGTGAATCACAAGAAACCAATATTGGTTCAAAGAAAGTTCACTTTGTGTCATCCTCAAAAGATAGTGATGAACATAATGTTAATAATGCGAATAAGGCCAAAGTTATAGAAGAAGTTCCATCAGACCATGAATAACATAACACTTCTCTAGTAAGACTTGGTTCCCCTCTCAAACTAGATGTTTTGGTGAATAATATGATAAATCAAGTTAATATGGTGAAATCAACAAGAGAAGTGTATGATTCAGTACGAGAAAAAGATAAATAAACAATAATATTGGCCATTATCAAATATGTCATAATTTTGGAAGATAAATGGGATAAAATTAGGTGTGATGTTCCTAAAAACTTGTGGGATATTTTGATGAAAAGAAGAGCAGAGGCAATTGAGAAAGAAGAGAAAATAAGAAATAAAGCATATAAAGAAATTGCATCCTCTATGTCTCCACATAATTTAGAATCTTTGTTAAGAAGATTTGTGCTAACATGTTCAGGGTGACGAGAAGAGTTAATACTCCAATGACAAAATATAGGAAGAAAATGTAAGGAATAAGGAAGGAAACAATAAGGACTATCAAGAGTACTAAAAAAAAGTATGGCATGATTGGTGCATTCGGTTCAAAAGCTAAACCTAGAAAATAAAATTATATGGAAGTTGTGGAAGAACATCCTTCAGGTTGTAAGACCCCTCCATTTTGCTCCTTGGACTGAGCAATGTCCTATCTAGTTATGCTATGTTACTTGTTAGTGCTTGGAATGTGGTACTCGATTTCTAATTGATCATTGTCTACATAATGATGTGCTTGTTATACTTTGATGTGGTGGTATATTATTCAGATGTTATCATTATGACATGCTTAGATTAGCATTGCAAATATTTGAATTAATGATGTTTATGGTTGGATTATATTATTGATGTTAGATTCGTTAGTTGGTAGTACTATATGGGTGAAGGGGATGAGATTGCATCACTCGCTTGCGAGCGCCTTGTGATTTCGTGATTCCCTCTTCACGGTGTGTTTTCTATGATGCAGATATACATGTACAACATTGTATTGTTTGCAGGTTGATAGGTACAAGACACTGACTCCACCTGGTTTCACAGGTCTGAGCATGTCCATTGCTAATGGCAGTTGATTGGGAGATAGTAGCTAGGTTTCTTGTGTCAAGCCATCACCCTAGTCTCATGTGTGTCGTCGATTTTGTCTGATTCTGTTGAATTAAATGTTAATGTTCTCTTGCTTTGATGTTATTATATTGCAAGTTAGAAAAGTTAAATAAATGACTGTGGTTAAATTGTTAATTTAATTAATCCAATTATATTGTGAAAAATGTTATTTTAATTATGGATTAATTTAATGTAATTAATAAAATAATTAAATCTTGGATTTGATTTAGTTTATTAATCTACTTAAATTAACTATGTTGAAATGAAATTATTTATGCATTTTGGTAATTGTAGTTTTTCTTGAATCGAAATTAAATTGAAAATTTAAGAAAATGTTATTTTATTTATGGACTAATTTAATGTAATTAATAAAATAATTAAATCTTGGATTTGATTTATTTTATTAATTTACTTAAATTAACTATGTTGAAATGAAGTTATTTATGCATTTTGGTAAATATAGTTTTCTTGAATTGAAATTAAATTGAAAATTTAAGAAAAGGTTTAAATGTATTTTTGGAAATTAGAAAAAGGAAAAATTGGAAATTAGGGTTACTATTCAAAAGTTTGACTTTAGGGTTTGAGGAGATATTTTCTATTTGGCTATTAATTGGTTTTTGGGGAGAAATTTTGGGGGCATGAAAAAATGAAAAAATGGAGAAGGGAAGATTTTCTGGTTTTTGGGGGTTTTGGATTTGCATGGAGGAAATGATTTTGAAGAGGAATCATGGCACCCTTTTTGGATCTTATCAAACTTCTGGAACCAGTTGGACTTTGGAGAAGGGGAAGGAGCTTGGATCTGAGGAGAAGGCTTACACCATTTGGCCAATCTCTCAAATCTTCTGAAACAGGTTTTCTTCTTGTTAAATTTAGTTCATTTTGAAAATGATTCACAATTTGATTTGCTCTTTGGAAATTATGGATTTAAATCTTATTTGATTGCAAGATTAAATCCATGTTAGAATCCCTATAGCTTGTTCTTTCTTTTCTCTATGCTAAAAATTGAGAATTCTATTTGAGAAATCTATTTGAAAAATTATTTGTTAAAATCATTGTGAAATTTGAGTATTTTCTGGTTCTCCAATTTAACTATTCTATTGAAATTATTTATTTATATATATATTTTATATATATACATATATAGGTATGCATATATGATTAACATATATACAAATAGATATATATATAATATATATACATAAATTATTCGAAATTTATATTATCCTGCGAAATCGCCATTCGACGAAGTCAAAATCCGCAGTAACAAACTAGGGTTTCATTTTTTTTTTGTTTGTGTTTGGGGGGACTATGGGAGGCGCTGCCCCTACCGCCGCCCCCATACAGGGGATGGATATGGAGGCCGAGCCTCCACGTAGCCCCCAATTCCATTGTCTTCGCCGGTCGCACCCTGCCTTGGGCTCGGCTGTGTGTAACACAACTAACGCCCTTAGGGGAGCCGACTGTGTTACCCACAGTCGGCCCAGGGTATGGGTTCGACTGTGCATGCCGGCCACCGCCGACCCTTGTAACAATGAAAAATGCGGCATGGGAATCAACGAAAACACTTGCCATGTTTTCATTTGCGGATTTAACAAAAAAAAATAAAAATAATAACTAAATTAAAATATAATATTTTAATATCATATTTTATAATATTAAAATATTATTAAATAATATTTTGAATATTATATTTTATAATACAAAAATATTATATATATATATATATATATATATATCAAGGGGAATTAATTAATGGCATGGGTAAATTATTAGAGAAAACTTTATATCATGATGTTATAGTCAAATTATGGAATTTTATTTTTGAATAATTTATTTGAAAAGACTAGCATCGGGATTAAGGGTAATATATTTTATATCAGGATTTATTCATTTCTAGATGTTTTATTTTTCAAAAGAGTTGTAGATATTTTTCTTAAATGATTTATTTTAAATTGAAGGGGTAAAGGTTATTTAATTATTATTAATTGCAAATAAGGGAAAATTAAATACTTGATCCTAGGTTATAGCAGAAATAGTGGAATTAAGATGATATAGTTTGGAAAAGGATAAGTCGGGTTAACATAATTTGTTAATAAATGAATTATTAGATTTTTTTAAACATTTAGTTGTGTCATTTATTTTAACATATGTGTATAGATTTTTAAATACATATATATTAAAATATAACTTTAAATGTTGTTGAAGTCAAATGTGTTTGACAAACTTAAATTTAAGTTCGATAGTTCAATAGTTCAAATTACTGATTTGGTTTAGATTTAAATGAGAAAAATTATAAATCAGGTGCAATAATCGTATTAGTGGATTGAGTTAAAACATTATATTTGGGAAGGGACAATTATTTGATTTTCAGATAATATATTTAATAGAGAAATTAATTAATGTGTAAATGAATTATTTCGGAAAGAAGAAATAGATGATGTGAAGTAGTATGTCTGAAATAACCAAGTAAATAATTATTTTTATAATTACCAGAGATTGAGAAATTAAATATTAGTTTAAATTTCTCCTTATGTGGAAAAGGAACATTAGTAAATCTGATTTATTATGACAACAATCTATTGAATTTTATGGAATGAAGTGGATTTAGGAAATCCAAAGAAGATGTAGTTATGATTGAATTGCTTGTTTAAAATGTTGATTTTCTTATTATTGAAAGAGCAATTATAGGATTAAATATTGGGTTTAAATTTTGGCATGTATCTGAAGGAGGTAATATTAAATTAGCTTTGTTAAGACTATAAGCTATTGAATTTTCTAAAAGGCATAGGATTATGTTTGTTTTAAAGTAGTCGAGGGAATTGAGTTAGTTATTAAGTTAGTATTTTCCTTCGCTACAATTGTTGAACCAATTGATTGTATTAGTCAATTAATCTGTTAAGACAATTATTATCTTTGTTGTGAGTTCTTTTGAAAATAAAATGGATTTAGAATATCCAAAGGTAGATATTTCACTTGCGTCAGTGATTACTCCCTTCGTGTTCTTGTATTGGCATTTGGATTACATATGTCTTTAGTTTGTTAAAATCTTTCGGAAAGGCCTTAAATTAGGTGGGTTGTCATATCATGTATCAACCTGTTTGGAATGGATGAAGTTAATGTTGATTTTATTATTGTTGAAAGAATAATTTTTGCGATTAAAGATTTGGGTTAAATGTTTTCCTTGTCTGAAAAAGGCATTGTTTAAATTAATTTCATTGCGTCATTAAATTAATGAGTTATATTAAGGAAGTAGATTTAAGGTATCCAAAGTTAGTTTATTCCTCACAAATGCTTATGTGATTGAATGACTTCTCTGTGTTTATGTTTGAGATAGTGGGTTAAGTGTCATTGATTGTAAGTCTTCAGTGGACCCTAGAGTTTGGGACTCATTGTTGTGAGGTCAACCTTTTGTGTTTTCCTTGGTTAGTACTCGAGGTTGTGTCAATGTCTACCCCATTTCCATGAACGGGGATGTGTGGTATCTCCTGTGAAGGGAGTGGATTATATGAATAGTGACTCCTTGTTAGGAGTGGTTTTGTTATTCATATTTCCTCCAGTGTTTGGAGAGGGCTTGACTTATGTTTCCTCTTGGTGTTGGAGTGATCGTCTTATCTATTTGTTTGTTCTCTGACTTTCCTTGGTATTGGTTTGAATCTGTGTTGTAAAGTGAAGAGTGAATTCCATTAGGGGCCAGAGCCATGGGAGGTAAACTGGGTAACCTTTGGAAGGAGTTTATTCGAGTGTCATCTAAAGCAATGTGATCCATGTCAGTGATGTTATAGTATCCCTGTAGTGGGTACTTGGTTGTTTGTACTCGATTTTTCCTAACATATCTGATCTGTTATACTTGGAAGCAATGTAACCCTGTTAGAGTTGTACTAGGTGTACTTGTGATGTAATTGAGTTGTACGTGTGTGATCTTGAGTTGTACTTTAGTGATTCGTGTGTCAGTTTGAAGCAGTTTGGTTTCTGCCTGTGTCTAGAGGTAGTTGGTCTTGTCATGGTACCTTGTTACTATCTCCTAGCATGGGGGGTGGGCCTTTGGGTTCCACTTGGTTGGGTGGTGTGCACCTTACTCCATTGGGCTTCCTTCTTGTTCGTGTTGACGAGGTTTCCAGTTGGAGAGCTCGTGGGATCTAGTTACCTTGTATGCTTTATTCATTTATGTAATCTTGTTATTTGTTACCCCTCTTTGTTCTTGAGGTGGGAATTGTAATATGTATTCTTGCTTTTGGATTTACCTCATTCGGGGAATGAGTGTTGTAGTCTTATTGTAAAAGAGATCTCATGGTATCTTTAATTCTCTTTGATGAGTTTATCTTGTATGGAATGTATGGGTTATTCATTTCATTAGTATTTTTATGTTGTGGTTTCATTTCATGAATTTTGTTCATGGGTTATTGAGTAACCTCAGTCTCATAACCCTAGGGGTTGTTGCAACATGTAGCGAACTTCCATATTTATTATACTTAAAAAAAAAATTAGTTTGTTTATTTAGTAAATTGCAACTTCCTCTAGGGTTGTGTGACGGGGCATTACATAGGTGTTACTAATGATAATGTACCCCTAGAAGTGAATGACACCAATACCTTTCCAAAAATAGGTAGTATAGATGTTTTACTAGAAATCAATGTTGCTAATGAGAATCTAGAAAATAAAAAAAAATGTTGAAGAAAATAATGAAGTAGAGTTTCATGTTGCTACCCCTCTAGTACACCTTGAAGAAGAAGATAAAGATATGGAAGAAGAAGAGAAGAGGGAAAAAGAAAAAGAAGAAAAAAATGAAGAAGAAAATGTAAAAGAAGAAAAAATACAAGAAAAGGAGATGGAAGAAGAGAATGTAGAGGAATAAAATGAAAAGGAAGAAAAAATAGAGGAAGAAGAAGAAAACTGAAATAAGGAATCAGTTGATACTACTAGAAAGAATGAAGAAGTATCCCAATAGGTAGAATTACAAAATCCCACTAGAGAATCCTCCTCCAGTGATGATGTCCTAAAGGGACTATTGTCTTAGCATGTTAGATTCCAATTGGTAATTCCTTCAAAACTCCTACAACTTCCAATGAATCGAGGTTATGAATATTTGAACAAGATTTATTTGGTACATAAATTGGTGTTAGGTGATGTATTTCATGCATCCAGTAGAAGACAAATCTTAGAAATGCATCAAAAGGGAATTGAACTCATTTAAGATGTTATTAAGGCTTTTTAGGATGTCACACTGGATACATCTGTAGATACATCTCTCTCTTTTATTGAGAACTTGAAGCTTCTATTGGACTCATTTAAGTAGCATTTCACTAGACTTGCTGAGAAAACAAAATAGGATGCAAAAGAGAAACTGAATGAGAAAAATCTATTGATCCTTCATGAAAAATGTGTCGTGACATATACAAATGTAGAAAAGAGTCTTGAATCTATAAAGGCTTGTGAATTTGAAGATAACTCTATGTTTGCATATTGCATAAGGTGGCCTAATGCAACTCAAACCATAAAATATCTTATGGACTCCATTGTGTCCCAGTTGACCACTGTCTCAAAAACCTACAATGTATCTATGGATAGAGATAGATCAACTTGGAAGGCTATTTCTAAGCATAGAAAAAATTTCTTTATGTTACATAAGTAGAAGAAAGAGAAAATCATAAAACTTGGCTTGCTCGATGATAATGTGAGGATGGAGTATGCTCTGGTAGCCAATGCTTTGGCTAATGTTGAGAATCTAGACAAGATCAATCTAACTCTAGACACTCTGAATGAAGATGAATAAAATCTCATTGCTTTAGAATCTTTGAACAAAATTTTGGTTGGTGCTAAGTAGATTTGGGAGAATGGTAAAGAAGCCTGGTAAGGCATTCTTTAGGAACTGCAATTTGCTCCCTCCTTCGGGTAAATATATATTTTTACACTACTTGGGATAAATCGCGAGGGGGAGTACAAAATATTTATCCTTTGTGTTTTGGTCCCTGTGTACATATCTTTCATGTTTCTATTCGACCTTTGTCCTTGATGTCAAAGGGGGAGAAGAGGAAAGAGATATAGAATATATTTTGTACATAGGATGTATGTAAATTCTTTTTTGGCACATGTTTCCATCAATGACAAAGGGGGAGATTGTTGGAAGAATGAAGATCATATCTCTTGTTAAAAAGTTTTGTTGCCATTGATGTCACCGTGATATATGAGTTGCAACTACAAGACTCAAGCTCAAATTAATCTAGTATTCTAAACCACTACTATAGGACTAGCCTTCGATATTTTTCTCTGGAATCCACTATAGTAAATAGCTACTAATTCAGTTTTTGAGAAATGGTCTGTGACTATGAAATGCATACATGGATAGGAACTCATGCATAAAATTTCTTGTGGTTATCACCAGTATCATTTTTTTGTTTACAATTTCTCTATTAGGTCTATTGTTGGCTGACCTATCAATTAGTTGAAGATGTGATGGATGTGTAATCCATGTTGACATGTTGTCATGTGCCACACATTTGAATTATTGTTAAGAATATTTGTCAAGCTGACTTGATTGTTATTTGTGTACAATAAGATATATATATAATATTTTTATGAATATGTAAGCATGAGAGTTGGTCTAAGAAAATATTAGCAGATTATATGTGAAAGAGAAAACGTTGAGGTGTGATTTGCTGGAATATGAATTTACTGAGCTACAAGGGAACTAATTTTTCACTTGAGGTGTACTTTCATTAGTTCAATTTTGGTAGTTAGCCATTTTTTTTACTTCATTTCTATAGGTAGTGAGCCTCCCATTTTGGATAGTGAGCCATGGCAATGAGCCACCCCTTTGTAATATCTTATAATCGGTTATACTATATTGTGAGTTAATCCTAACTGTGGTTTTTCCAACTCTGGGTTTTCCCCTTAATTTTGGAGTCTCTTGTGTTTTGTGTTTCATGTTCTGTTAATGATTATACTTATCTTAATTATCACATGATTTGGATTGATTAGATGGACTTTGTTCAATAATTTTAAGAATATACTGATTCACCCCCCTTTTCAGTCTATTGGATATTTAACAACAACAATCTTCCCCTTTGTCATTTATGGCAACACAAGGCTTGGAAAACCATCAAAGACACAATATATCTTAACACACTCATTTCATTTTCTCTTTCCTCCCTCTTGAACAATTATCTCATTACACTCTATCTCCTTGATACGTGCCTCTTTCAAAAGACTTCTCTCTCTCACAAGACTTCATTTTCCTTTTTCACATGACTTCTTTCTCTCCCCCTTTGATGTCAATGGAAAAGGATAATTTTTTTGCACTGTTCTCCACCTTTGGCATAGAACCAAGTGTAGTATAGAAAAGTGTATCCCTTTACATTTTCTCACTTGTTTGGGCCCTCCTGGTGTAGTGTGCAATTGAGAAGTGTAATGTGATATTTAATGTGTTAGTTTACTAAATATAGTGAGAAGAAGGTGGCTAGAATTCTTCAATCATGTTGCAAAGGTGTTGATGTCATAGTAGTTGATTCTTTGTTGCATTGAGATTATTTTCTTTATGTAACATTCCTTCTCTATCTTATTTTCTATTTTGATAGTGAGCCCTATTATATTCAATATTGATATTACTTATATTGTGAGATGATCCTCACCATGGATTTTCCCTTCTCAAGTTATCCATGTAAACTTGGCGTTCTCTTTTGTATAGTGTTAATTTTTTTTTTTCCTTTATTTTCATGCTAATTCATCATAATAGAATTAAGGATTTAATGAATGAATGTGGATTTGAATGTAATGAGGAGTTTGAAGTTTTAAGGTACAACTGATTCAACCCCCCCCTAAATTGTCTTGTGCAAATTTTCTTGGAAGAAATATTAACCTCTCAAGGTAGATCTGGGATGGTACACAGGAAGGATATTGCTATGTTTTATGGAGTAGAGTATGCATTTTGGAAGACAAGGATGGAAGGATTTCAATAATATTTGGGATATGATATCTAGAAATTAGTTAAGGATGGATACATTATGCTCAAAAAATGGTCTGAGCACTAAAATTGAACTCAAAGCCTATGAAACCAATAGTAAAGCAAGGTATGCTCTCTTAAGTAGTCTTATAAATTCTGAATTATTCAAAGTTATGAGTATGAAAATAGGTAAAGCAATTTGGGATAAATCAGAAAGTATTAATGAAGGGGATGATATGGTCAAACAAGATAGGCTAGAAAATTTAAATATCACATTTGAGAACTTGTGGATGATTGAAGATGAAAACATTACAAGCTACATATAGAGGGTAGATGAAGTGGTCAACTAAATCAAAGGTCTTGGAGAAAAATTCAAAGAATAAAAAGTGGTAAAGAAGATCCTTAGACCCCTACCTAAAACTTACAGCCACATTTTTTTTACTATTGAGGAGTTTGTAAATATATATGAGTATTCTCGAGATCAATTGTGTGGTTTTTTAACTATAATTGAAATGAGAGAGTTTGGTCCAAATAATGGTGCAAAAGTTGAGACTGCTTTTAAGGCTACAAAAAAAGAGAAGATTGAAGAACCAGATTGGGATGATCTTGATGATGTGGAAGCTAACTTTGTAAGAAGGATGAGAAGAGGTATTGGTAAGTACAGAAGTAAGTAACCTTTCAAATGTTTCATTTGTGAAAAGATAGGTCATTATTCTTGAAGATGTCCAAATAGAGTTGTGATTATTACTAAAATATATTATGTTAGAGAAGATGCAAGTAATTTTGACGATGAATCTAATTATAGATATGATGATGATGAATTATTATTCATGGATTTAAAATATTAATATATTTCTATTAACTTTGAAAGATGTTTGAAGGAATTCCCTTTAGAGAGAAAGGATAATCTTGAAGGTAAGTTTGTATCTACTTTTCATGCTAGATAGGAGAAGAATTATTGGATCATAGATAGTGGTTTCTCTAATCATATGAATAAAGACAAGAATTATTTTCTTAAAATTTAAAATTATGATGGAGGACTATTTATATTTGGTGATTATTCAAGTGCTAAGATATGTGGAATAGGTTCAATCAATTTTGATGGAAAGCATAATAATAAATATGTTTACTATGTTAAAGGTTTAAGGAACAACCTCTTGATTTTTGGACAAATATGTAGCAAAGGATACAACCTTATGTTTTAGGATGATGAATGTGAGATAAAAAAAGTGTCTTGAACTATGATTGTTATTGGAATATGGATAGGTGGAAATGTTTATCAACTAAAGGGTGTAGATGGTCACTATTTCATTACTTAGATCAATGAAAGTTTTCTATAACACAAGAGGATGTGTCACATTATTTTTGATAATTTGGTAAGAATTAGTTAAGTTCAATAAGTGAAATATTTTCTAAAGATTACAAATCCTATCAATGCTATATGTAGGGATTGTCAAATTGGAAAGAAAACAAGAAGAATTTTGAAGCAAAAGGATAATCTTCCACCAGAGTACTAGAATTGGTGAATAAATATATTTGTGGTCCCACAAGAACAAGAAGTCTTCAAGGTGATAGATATTTCATGATTTTCATTAATGATTATTCTAGAACATGGGTTAACTTTCTTTAAGAAAAATCTAAAGCCCTAGATAGATTCAAAGAATTTAAAGTTATGGCTAAGAATGAAATGGATATGAAGATTATTTTTTTTAGGTTTGATAGAGGTGGAGAGTTCATATCCGATGAATTTAACATGTTTTTTGAGAATCATAGCATAAAGAGGCACTTTTCTACCCCTATGAATTCTCAACATAATGGATTGGCTGAAAGGAAAAAAAGGACTGTCCAAGAAGCTGCAATGACTATGATGAAAGAAGCTCACTTACTGGAAGACTACTAGAGAAAATAAATTCATATTAATGTTTACATACGCAACAAAGTTCAAGAAAAACTAAACAACATAAAGACTCCCAATGAGTTGTGCTATGGAAGCATACCTACTATTAAATATTTCAGAGTATTGGAAGAAAGTGTTGTATCAAAATAGATGAAGAAATGTTGAAGAAGTTTGGAATGGAAGATGCTGAACTAGCATGCACTCCTATAGTTACTTGTTGCAAACTAGGCAAGAATGATAAATCTCCTAAGGAAGATCAAAGAAAGTAGAGATCAATGATTGGTGGACTACTATATTGCTACTAGACCATATATCATGCATGCAGTTTGTCTTGTGGCAAGATTTCAAGAAGATCCTAGAGAGTCACATGTTGCAAAAGTGAAGAGGATATTTAGATACATAAAGGGGTACTCTAGATCTTGACTTATGGTATCCAACAGATACTAACTTCACTTTGAGTGCTTACACAGATGCAAATTGGGTCGATTGTGTTGATGATAGTAAAAGAACAAGTGGTAGTGCATTATTTCTTGGATGTATATTTGTATCATGGCTAAGTAAGAAATATGATTCAATATATTTTTCTACTATAGAGGTTGAGTACATTGTAGCAAAATCTTGATACACAAAGGTGTTATGGATGAGGCAAACATTTAAGGATATCAGAGTAGTGTATGATAATCCTATTTCTATCTTTTGTGACAATACAAGTGCAATAAAGATTTCAAAAAATATAGTGATGCATTCAAGGATAAAGCATATTTCAATTAGATATCACTTTTTGAGAGAGAACGTTGTGGATAATTAAGTGAAGCTTGAATATGTGCCTACAAAGGATCAAATTTCTAATATATTCACTAAGGCTCTTCCTAAGGATAATTTTGAGTATCTCTAAGAGAAGTTAGGGGTTGTTTCCCCTCATTTGAACTAGATCCATAAGGAGATGCATCATTCAAGTGGATCTCAAGATTAATTTTTTATTTAGACTAATGTTGGTGGCTACCTCTCAGGGGGAGAGTAGTGGCATTACTGATTGTTGTAGTGGTTGTTGATTTGGTATATTTTGGTGTATGCTCCTAAGGGGGAGTATTCAAAGAAGTAAAAGAAATGTGTTGTAGAACAGTAGTAAGTGGGTTGTTTGATGTCAAAGGAAGAAAATAAATGAATTTTTTATGTCCTTTGGCATTGATGTTAAAGGGGGAGAGAGAGACATGTGAAAAATTATAAATAATTAGGGAGAGAGAAATTCATATTAAAAAGAAACAAGTAATCAGGAAGAGAGAATCAAGTAAAGAAGACAAGCTACAAAGAGGGAGAAAAGTGAAAAGGAAATTGGTATGGTTTAGAGTCGTGTCTTTGATGGTTTTACACATCATCTGTTGCCATCAATGACAAGTGGGGAGATTTTTTTAGGTATGATTTGTTTGTTGAGTAGTTGGTGTTTTCATTGATGTCAACAAGGCTATGTTTCCATTGATTTCAAAAATATTGTGTTGTCATTGATGAATGATATTGTTGCAAGAGTGTGAGTAATTGATGTCGATGCTTTGATTAGTTTTATTATGTTGTCATTAATAAATATATTTTTGTCAACCTATAGTGTTTATTTGATAATATTTTTTCTATTATTTTCAATGTATTGAAGATGATGAGGATGTGCCTTTGGTGCTTGGTTTCCAATATCTTTTGAGAAAATTTAATAAAAAGTGGAAATAGTGTGTTGTAGTGGTGTTGTGAGTGAAAATTTTGTGTTCTAGTTTTTCTCCAAATTTCTTCTAGGCTGAAGATATTCCTATGCCATTTAGATATTTTGGTAAGAGGTGCTCAAAAATTTTATATTCAAGAGTTGGTATGCTAGATCATTGTACAAAAGAACCAATGTTTGACTGTGTATTACAAAGGTGTTTGGGAGCAATATATTTGATCTATGTTTCTCCACAACTATGTTTGAGGTCTTTTGATTTTGAAGGTGTGTTGATGGTGTTGGTAGTTTACCTCATTCAAGAGGATTTGAGGTTTGGTGCTTCGAAGATGGTTTTTCAAGTTATATTGTATAAAAGAGTTGTTTAGATGTACTAGGTGTGTACATTCATTAGGTTGAAGCTTTTGTGAAGGATTTTGTTGGATTTCATGATGTTTGAGGAATATTCTAGATCATTCTTGTGCATGGAGTTTGGTTCACAATTTTTCATTGGGTTTGAGGAAGTGTACTTAAAATTTTAATGGTGTTTGCAATGGTAGTGATCAACCTGGTGTTTATACTACATGCGAAGGAAAAATACTGTTTAAGGAAGCATGTGGCTGAGTTATGTTATTGATTTGAGTCCCTATTAATTTTTGATGTGGTCTACATTCACTTATATCTTCCACAAGAGTGATTTTACAATAACCTAATGAGAATTTGAATGTTTGAGGTGTATAGCCAATATTAGAGGGCTTCAAGGTTGAAATTGAATAAGTATGAATTTAATTGTTAAGATATGTCAAGATAGATGTATGAGAAGTGAATGATGCAAAGTTTAGAGTTGTAGAGTGTGAAATAAAGAACTGCAATGTGAGATTTCATGTGTTAGTTTACTAGATGCAGTGAGCAAAAGTTTTCTATAGTTATTTAATCATATTGTAGAGGTGTTGATGCAATAGTGGTGGATTCTTTGTTGCATTGAGATTATTTTGTATATGTAACATTCCCTTTTTATCTTCTTTTCTATTCTAGTAGTGAGCCTTTCTTCTTTATGGCAGTGAGCCCTTCGACAATTTTACCTATTGCATTCGGTATTGATATTACTTATCTTGTGAGATAATCCTCACCATGGATTTTCCCTTCATGGTTTTTCCATGTAAATTTGGTGTTCTCTTGTGTATGGTGTTAAGTTTTTTCAGTTTCTGTTATTTTCTTTTCATGCTAATTCATCATAATCGAATTAAAGGTTTAATGAATGAATGTGGTTCTAAATGTTAATGAGGGTTTTGATATTTTAAGGTACAATTGATTCACCCCCCTCCCAGTTAGGTGAGAAATACCTCTCAAATTATTTACTTACCAAGTAGAACAAGAGTGGGATACAATATTGTCCTATGTAAATATAATGAAACAAAGACAATGTTCTCTTTTGGTCCTTAATGGATTGG